>JACCGJ010000829.1:0-34466 GCA_013407085.1 Atriophallophorus winterbourni
AATGTAGAATACAAATAACACGATAAAATATAAACAAAATATGACAATGAAAACTCACGGACAGTGAAGAAGTATATTCCACTACACACAGAATAATCCGCTCCGAATAAATCCAAGACGGACAACGAGTGATGAGAAAAGGTCCGGAGACAGCTGAAAAGGAGCTCGACTCCGTTAGAACAGTCAACACAAAACAGTCAGCACAGAACAGTCAGCACAGAACAGTCGACTAGCACAACGAGGCAGAACGAACCACGCGCGGTTGGACGGAAAAGTTTATATTCAAATTTATGCGGTTACAGTTTAGTAAAACAACGATACAAAATGTATGAAAATGTGAAACGCTACAGAGCTCCCCCCTAGAGCGTTGGTCGGATCGACCAACGATCGAAAAATCAGGGAATAAACTCTGCTAACCGGGCGGGGAAAGAGACACAGCGCCCAGAACGCGTGCGAGAAACTGTAGGTTGAGTATTGTCGGTTGGTTGGGAGAGGGAAACAGGGTCCTCGGTCATTGGCTGGGTCGAAGGGGTTGACGGGAATACCACATTAGAGTCATTCGAAGAGGGTTGACCGTATGAGGAATCGATATAGGCTGGCTTTAACCTGTCGATGCTGACGGAGTCTCGTGTTCCGTTTTTGTCCAGGACAAAATATTTCGGCTTGCGCACCAAAACTTTGAAGGGACCGTCGTAGGGCGGCTGTAGGGGCTTCCGCACGGCGTCGACACGAACAAAAACGTAGGGGCAGGTTGAGAGGTCGGGATGAACTTGAGCGGGACGGTTATTGGGGCGCGTTGGGACGGGACGAACAGACTTGAATTGCTCCTTCAATCTCGCGGCGTATGAGGAAACATCGAGCTCAGCGGTGTGGCGGGAGTCAAGAATCATCTCGCCAGGCAGTCGTAGTGCGGTACCAAAAACAAGTTCCGAGGGACAACATCCGGCATCCTCCTTGACCGTGTTCCTGATTGCCAAAAGAATGATGGGTAGCCGTTCAGACCAATGCACACTGGACGAGGAAGCGGTGATGGAAGCTTTCAATTGACGGTGGAACCGTTCGACTAATCCATTTGCCGCGGGGTGGTATGCCGTTTTACACATATGTGTTGATCCGATCATTCGGCTAACATCCCGAAACAATGCAAAGGTGAATTGAGATCCTCTGTCTGTGGTGATAGTAGCCGGAACGCCAAAGATAGATATCCATGAATGAACAAACGTCTGAGCAACAGTCTCTGATGAAATATCACACATAGTCGTGGCAACAGGCCAACGCGTGAATCGATCCACACACCCTTGGATGGCGGTAAGGGACCTACAATGTCCAGGTGCACATGTTTGAAACGCGCGTCAGGTTGGGGGAATGTGGCAAGGGCAGCACGGGTGTGCTTATGAATCTTACTCTTTTGACACGTAACACAGTGTTTTGCCCATTGGCGAATATCTTTCCGTACGTTGTGCCATACGAAACGTTCGGTAATAAGACGTACCGTTGAGCGTATGTTCGGATGGGATAATCCATGAAAGTGATCAAAAATAATCCGGCGGTGAGATTGTGGAACAAATGGTCGCGGCTTGCCGGTAAAAATGTCACAATGGATATGAGCGTCACAGTTTATGAGGGGTAAACATGAAAATCGAAGGGAAGGGTTGTTTGTGATGACGGAAAATTCAGGATCAGCTTCCTGATGCCGGGCAAGATCCTGTAGGTCCACAGATGGTCGATTGACTTGATGTAAATCCGTGCGAGAGAATGCGTCAGCAACAACATTACTGCTACCATCGATAAAGCGAATATCGTCGGTGAACTGCAATATGTAGTCCAACTGACGGATTTCTCGAGGAGAGTGACGATCCGCAGAGGTGCGAGCTGCATAAACGAGGGGCTTGTGATCAGTATAGATGGTAAACTGACGTCCTTCCAAAAAGTGCCGGAAGTGTTTGATCGCCAAGTACACAGCGAGAAGTTCTCTGCCGAATGTACTGTACCTCGTCTGCGTTGGTTGCAACTTCTTCGAAAAGAAGGAAAGTGGTTGAGCATCGCAGCCGATCAACTGTTGTAGAACTGCACCCACTGCAACAGAAGAAGCATCTGTTTTGAGCACAAGGCGGGCACTGTTTGTGGTATCCAAGTGGCTTAAGGACGTAACTGTTGACAACTCCTTCTTCACTGCGACAAAAGTGGCCTCCGCTTCAGCTGTCAACACGAGTTTCTTTGGATTTCCTCGTAGTAAATCAGTTAAGGGTTGTAACAATTGAGCACAATTGGGGATGAACCGACCGTAATAATCGATGACACCGAAAAAACGACGAAGGCTCTTAATGGATAGGGGTAAAGGATATTCCACGACATATTGAGTTTTGTCGGGTAACGGGCTAATACCATGGGAGTCGATTTGATGGCCAAGGAATTGGACACTGGTTTGACCAAAGACACACTTTTCGGGATTAATAGTGTTTTCGTAATTGTCGAGACGTTCAAAAGCAACGCGTAAATGTTTTTTGTGCTCCTCTGCAGTAGTACTGGCTATGAGGACGTCGTCGATATATACAAAACAGAATCTAATCCACGAAAAATTTGGTCCATAAATCGCTGGAAGGACTAAGCTGCATTGCGAAGTCCAAATGGCATTCGGAGAAATTCGAAGAGACCAAATGGGGTAATGACAGCATTCCTGGCGATATCCTCCTCGGCCATTGGTATCTAATGGTAGGCCCGTACCAATTACAATTTTGAGTAAAACTGCTTTCCAAGGAGATGCAGGGAAAAATCGTGGATATGTGGAATAGGGTACCGATCGGGTATGGTGATGGCGTTGAGTGCACGATAGTCACCACAAGGTCTCCAGTCGCCATTTTTCTTGCAACCAAATGCAGCGGCGAGGCCCATTGACTATCGGATGGCCGAATTATGCCAAGGTTTACCATATGTTGGAATTCGTTTTTAGCTGCGTTAAGTTTGTCTGGCGGGAGCCGACGGGGCTTGGCAAAAACTGGTCGTCCTTTGGTGACGATGTGATGTCGAACCAGGTGCTTGGGGTTGGTCGCTGCAGTTGAGGGGTGCACCAGCGAAGGGAAATCCGTGACGAGGGAAGAGAACTCATCAGAATCGGGAAGGCACACACGTAAGTTGATAGAATTAAGTGCAACGGTTTTACAAGATACGTGAAGTGAAGTAATCTTATCTTGCAATTGGCGTCGCTTAATATCAACAACTAAATCAAACTGCGCAAGAAAATCAACACCAAGGATTGGTTGTTTGACATCGGCAATAATAAAAAGAAAAGGGAACTGCCGGCGGAGTCCGAAGTCTAGGTTTAGAAACTTCTGACCATACGTGGCAATTTTCGTTTGGTTAGCCGCCTGGAGACAAATTCCTGTAGCTTGAAGGTGGCGTTTTTCTGCAGATCGAGGTAGAACGCTCACCTCAGCACCGGTGTCGACGAGAAAATTCTGATGAGAATTCCGATCAGTGACATACAGGAGGCGACTAACGGGTTGGCCAGCGACAGTCGTCGCCACTACTGGCTGGCGCTCGCGTTTCCCTGTTTAGAGAATGCGCCAGACTTGGGGTATTTGCAACCGGGCGACAGTTACGCGCATCGTCACCGAAACGTCGATGAAAATAACAAATCTGATTGCGGTGTCGCGACGCACTGCGGTGTTGTGACGTACTGCGGTGTTGTGGCGCACTGCTGCGTCGTCTCGAATTGGAGTGAGTGCGGGTTTCAGCATAACGCGTCAGATTTGCTATAGAGAGTTCAATTCTGGATAGTCGTTCTGACAGACTTTCTGTGGATTTTAAGGGTTCATTGGGGATTAATGGCTTGGGTGTCTCAACTTGCTGGACGGTATGATGTCCGTAATATTCGTTGATTTTATCCGCTATATCAGCAAGCTCATCCAACGTGGAACGGGTGGCAGAGGCTGCTAGGATGGACGCCATGCTTACAGGTAGACATTTCAACCATAATTGACGAATGATAGAGTCATCGACCTTTGAGTCCCCAACCAATGCGCGCATATGGCGAAGAAGCTGCGAGGGAGTGCGATCACCCAGCTGAACACTTGAGAGAAGCTGACGCAATCTGCCCTCTTCCGATATAGTGGTTCGCTTCAAAACAGCGGCCTTGAGTAGATCGTAAGGGGTTTCAGGAGGCATGACATCAATTACATGAAAAACCTCTGCGACAATCGCAGTGGGGAGAGAATTCGAAGCATACAGATACATCGTGTCCTGTTTCGTAATTCCTCTGAGCCGAAATGTGTTTTCCATCAGACGAAACCATGCACGCGGATTAGTACCGTCAAAATTAGGAAAATGGACAACAACAGCGTTGAGGTTGAGAGAGTTGATAGAGACGTCAGATTCCATGATGAAAAAAATTGATATAGGAGCGAAAGGAAATAAAATATCGGGCTCACCAATAATTTAGCGGAAAAAATACCAATGTAGAATACAAACAACACGATAAAACATAAACAAAATATGACAATGAAAACTCACGGACAGTGAAGAAGTATATTCCACTACACACAGAATAATCCGCTTCGAATAAATCCAAGACGGACAACGAGTGATGAGAACAGGTCCGGAGACAGCTGAAAAGGAGCTCGACTCCGTTAGAACAGTCAGCACAGAACAGTCGACTAGCACAACGAGGCAGAACGAACGACGCGCGGTTGGACGGAAAAGTGTATATTCAAATTTTATGCGGTTGCAGTTTAGTAAAACAACGATACAAATGTATGAAAATGTGAAACGCTACAGCTGCTTCCAAAACCCCTCTTTAATTTTTCTCATGTTTTTGACCTCATCACATGAAACTACTTGTATTATGTTTTTTGCTAACGAAGTTCGAAAAAAATCATGCAACTTCGACTCAACTCCTCACCGGTTATCGAGCGTATCACACCGAAAGCGTTGTGCACAGTTGCCGACCTTGAAGCGGGAAGTTGAATAGTCAATAGTCAATAGTTTTATTGTGGTAATAAAAGCTGATAGCTTGTAAGAAACCACTGGGTGGTGTGTACAGAGGGTCGCACAGAGCGTGCTAAAAAGCATACATGATGAGAAAAAAACGGAGGCAAATAGGCCTTATAGCGGGCCATGTTCGCGTATAGCATACACCTTGATTGGACATTTGTGGCTTTTTATTTGGAGAAGTGTCAGCCCAAGACACATTCCCACCACGTCCTCCAGTGTGACAGATTTCTACTTTCATTCTGTTTTTGTCATCATGGTTGTTGTTAAATCAAAAACGAAACTTTTTCTAACATTAAAGATACTCAAAGATTCACTGAGTGTAAAATAACGAGTAAAAGCCAACTTATGGATAAATCGAATATTTCATGTGGAAATCATAAGTGTTCTACTATTGTTCTCGAAGGAATAGAATGCAGTAACTGCTCCGTATGGAATCACTCACGCTGCTCATGTCTAACCGCCACTGTTTTGGCTGAACATAGCTCTAATTCCACCAAACCTTGGTTTTGCAGCGCGTCCACTAATCTCCCAATGGTTCGAAGTCTGCTGCATTTGACAGACAGTTCAGTTCAGTTTGCACAGGACGATATGTGGCAGAGTCGCCAATCGAGCTTCCAGAATACTTCCGGTGGTAAGCCAAAAAGCGTCCACCACTTCGAACAGTAGGTTCAATATTCTTCTGGTATGACTTTGGCTGGAATGCAACAGAAAAAGTCCCCTCACCAAATATGCGTTGACTGGAGCAACGCCACTCATTTCGTTGGCCAACTATCGTGGTATTCCTTGACATCCGAGCGGCATTCGAATCAATCGATCGCGAAAGACTTTGGAACTGTCTGCTGAGCTATGGAGTACCCGAGAAGTCTGTTTGGATCTTGAAACCATGCCAAACCTCGGGCAGGGTTCGAGCGTACGGACAATTGTCGTCCTCGTTCAATATCTCCAGCGGGGTGCGGTAGCGATGCCCTATCTTGCCGTTCCTTTTTAACTTCGACGATATCCTAAGGAAAGCATTATTTGGTCTGGTTGGCGCAGGTGTTGAACCTCTGTCGGGTGAGAGATCTACATATCTAGAGTATGTGGATGATATTGCACTTCTGGGAGATGGCACACATAATGCAACAAGCCCTGAACCGCCTGGCACTTGAAGCTTCAAAGTATGGCATGTGCTTTGCGCCTAACAATTGCAAAACACTTACCCAGGACTGGAGCGGCTCTCTTCCAAACCCGTGTGCGATGCCAATGTTGAATTGGTAGACAGCTTTGTTTACATTGGCAGTTGTATCCCTTCTGGCGGAATTGTCGAGGACGAGATCTCACGTGTTCGCAAAGCGGGTGTAGCGTTTGCTAACCTTCACCGTTTGTGGCGTCAACGCGATGTTTAACTCCATACTAAAGGCCGAGTGTATAACGCAGTGGTGCGCGCTACATTACTTCAAGGCTGCGAAACCTGGTCTATCCGTCTGCTTTCTGTTTTTGACACCTGTTGCCTGCGTAGGATTGCTCGCATTCGATAGCAGCATCGCATTACAAATGTAGATGTCTGCAGGCGGGTATTAGGACCACGTGGCCACGGACTGATAGAAATGCTGATGCTTGCTCGCTTGCGATGGTTGGAACATGTTTTAAGAATGCCTCCTCCCCGCGCCTTATTTACAGAGCCTGGCAGAAGCTGGGAGGTACGACCGGGTGGCCAGCTCATGACGTGGCGCGTTGGGATGAAGAAACTCACCTTAGCGCTAGGCTCAGTTAGGCGTTTGCCTAGGTGGAATCCGAAATCGTTTCTTAGAATTACGACTTTTCTCGCTCAGGAGAAGGTAGTTCATGGCAATCTTATAGAAACCTTTAAAGTTTTCAAGGAATTAAGCTGTATTACATTCGACGACTTCTTTTGGTTCTCTTTTTATGATTAGCAAACGAGGCCACAGTTTGAAGCTAGGTATGGTGCATACTAGTATGAAATTTAAAACGCAATTCTTTAGCATCTGTGCAGTAAACACGTGGAACGCACTCCTCAAAAAAACTAGTCTCGGTCGCTTCAGTGGGTGCGTTCAATTATGGGCTGGACGAACGGTGGCAGGGGTTTCGCCTGGAGCATTACCCATTGTGATCAACCCACCCTCCGCATTTCCGATTGAAAACAACAAAAAACATTGTAAAAATCTTTTAAAAATACACAGAAATAATCGTTTCTTAGCTAATTTTCAAGTTTTTGTTAAAATTGACTGTTGTCCATGGTCCATGCTTCCTACAAAATAATTCTGACAGTGCCGGGTGTTTTGAAGCACCCTTCCGAAAGAATTTGGATACTCGTTTCTACTTGGTCGACGTACGGTACTTCTCTATTTCTTATCTGTCTGTGTGGCTAACACCGTGCTAAATTGATTGGCCGCCGGTAGTGAGCTGCATGAGAATACACGCTGGAGTCTCACTACCATTTCTATTTCTTTTGTCATATCTGTCTAGGCCTGGGCAACCTGACAGTATCTTAGCCCACGTGCGGTCTCTGGCTTTGCGGCATTTTGCCTGGATCAGGCTTGTGCTTTCATACAGTCGTACCATACTTGGTTGACGCACGGATGTACAATCGTGCAGCACTTCTGTGCCGTACTGCTATCACCGTGCTAAATTGATTTACCATCGGTAATGAGCTGCATGCGAATACACGCTTGAGTCTCACTGCCATTGCTATTTTCTTTCCCATATCCGAACCGTAGGTTCTCCAGAAAGATTGAAACCACCAGAATGTTCATCTCTAGCAGAGACATGCAGACAAGCTTACCAACGGTTATAAAGCCGACGATTCGAAAGCAATGAACGCACGAAAATCTGAACACGAATATCGCCCTATAAAAACCACGAAAGTCCGAATGTATGTATGAAAGCACAAGCCTGATCCAGGCAAAGTGCCGCACAGTCGGAGACTGCACGTGGGCTTTTAAGAACTGTGGTTCAAGGTTGTCACAGCCGGGGGCGGCAGTGGGGATGAGCTCCCACTGTCTATAAAATGCTCCCATATGGCGTGCGTCTCAAACAGCCTCTGACAACCAAAGCCCAGCTCCTGGCCTGCACGTGGCGGAACTGCTTCTACTGACAGGAGAAGGGGCGAAGGCGGATGACTGGCGCCTCAAAACCAGTTTGCTCCGGGTAGATGGAGCTCGTCAGCCTGAGAGGGCAGTCCATCTAAGGGAAGGAAAACCCTTATTCCAAACCTCCGCTGCCTTGCGGCATACCCGATTGCGGGAAAGGCTTCGGGAGTGAACCCTGAGGAAAAATCCTTGCTGCCTTGCAGGTTGCACCTGGTCGTGCAAAGGCTAGAGAGGCGTACTCGAACAATCGCCGAGGCACTTCAAGAGAGGCGCAAGAACCCTCAAAATGGTCACCGGCTCTCGTGAAGAAAAAAACCGCTGCCTTGCGGGTAGACTTTTGAGTCAAAGGCTCCGGGTGGGGTCCCCTAAGCCAACCCCCTACTTCGGCCTTGGCAACCGGGTAGTATGTCGCCTTCAACAAGAACCATGGAACCTACATTTTTCTTTCATCATGTACCCTCTTCATGGTATACTTGTTGGCACATCGTCTGTAAAGACTTGTGTACATTAATATTAATATAATAAGAATAAGATACTGTCAGGTTGCCCAGGCCTAGACAGATATGAGGAAGAAAACAGAACAGGAAATGGTAGTGAGACTCCAGCTTGTATCAGCATGCAGCTCACTACCTCTGGCCAATCAATTTAGCACGATGTTAGACGCACAGCACAAAGTACTGCACGAATGTTCTGGCATCTGTACCTCTATAATCCGTTATGATGTCTCCCTGGGTTTGCACTTAGCTCCAACTAAGTGTAAGGTTCTTCTTCAAGATTGGGAGGGGTTGCAGCCCACTCTGACGGTCGATGACCTCAGTCTGGACTGTGTGGAACAGTTCACCTATCTTGGTAGCTGCATCACGGCGGGAGGAGGGCTGGAAAGTGACATCGGCTCTCACATTACTTACTTACTTTACTTTTGTACGGCTGGCTCCACGGGTGGATTAGCCGGCTTCATTGATGTCTCGGATTGAGACATCACCATGAAGTTTCTTGGGGATAGTGTACAAGTGATGTCCCCAGCACCACTTGGTGTTTGTTCGAGTACACCTCTCTAGCCTTTGCACAGCCAAGTGCAACCTACAAGGCAGCAGGGAGTTTGCAGATAAACGCGGTGTGCGCCAGTTATCTACCTACGGGGCTTCTCTCCGGATTTTTCCTCGGGGTTTTCTCCCGAAGCCTTTCCCGCAATCGGGTGACCCACAAGGCAGTGGGGGTTTGGAGTCAGGGTTTTCCTTCCCCTAGATGGATTGCCAGTAGCGGACGAGCTCCATATGCCCGGAGCAAACTGGTGTTAAGGCCGCCAGTCACCCGCCTTCGCCTCTCTCTGTCAGTAAGAGCCGTCCGGGCCGGGCTTCTGAAAGCCACTCTGCAGGCCAGGGACGTTGGACTTGAGTTGTCAGAGGCTATTTGAGACGCACGCCACGTGGGGAGCATTTTATAGATAGTAGGTGGGCTCATTTCTAACTACCACCCGGCTGGATGACAACCTTTGGAACCCGCTCTCGCATTGCGAGAGATCGCGTGTTCACCAGTCTTAGGTCACTCTGGCTGGAAGCGGTCTGACTGGAGTGTGAGATCAAGGGGAGAGTTTACCTGGCCTCAGTCAAGTCGGTCTTGCTTACGGGCTGCTGAGAGGCTGGGCCAGTACGCGCAGAGGAGCTCCGGCGCTTGGAGGTGTTGAACTGAACATCGATGTTTACGGAGGCTTGCACGAGTGTGGTGGCAACACCGCACTAGCAACGTTGAAGTGAGGCACCGTGTTCTAGGTGTGGACAGCCTGATGCTACGAGACCTAATCGACCGTTCCCGTCTCCGCTGGCTAGGGCATGTCTTGAGAATGAAGCCTGAGCGCCTGCCCTTCCGCGCGCTGCGTGTGTCGGTTGGCCCAGGCTGGCGGCGGTGTTCAGGTGGACAACCGCTGACCTGGAAGAAGGCCTTAAAACGCTTGACGTCGGGTTTAGCTCGGGTCGGACGAACGCGGCTTCCTGGGTGGGGTCCAAGGGATAGTGAGTGTCTGTGGCTTGACACGCTGTCGACGATGGCTGAGAACCGGCAACAGTGGAGAGAGTGCATTCTATTTTGTGTTCCCCCTCAAATTTGTGAGAAAAAAATCAAAAAATCGACATGTGGAACAATGGACAAAAAAATTCCCCCTAATATTGTACCTTTTTTTCGTTTATTTTTTAGTGCATTGCCGGGTGGCACTTTTTCATTTTTGAAATGAATTGTGTAAAGATATATATCAATTATAATATATATATATATATATAATATTGTACAGACCTTGCCCCATATGTAATATCTTGCGAGGCCTGTGCTCGGTCTAGGCCTGGGCAACCTGACAGTATTTTAGCCCACGTGCAGTCTCTTACTGTACGGCACTTTGCCTGGATCAGGCTTGAGCTTTCATGCCATACCATATAACATCTTGCGAAGAGCAAACGCTAGCCGGCTTTCGCAGAAAAACTGTTAGCTTACCTCATTGATTAAACACCATGGACTCATGCATGAAAAAAGAAACGGTAAGCTATCCACGCTAGCAAGTGAATCTTTCTCACCGAGCCTAGCGCCAAAGTAAGATTATTCATCCAATCGCACTACTTCATTAACTGGACACCCATTTGTTTCTCTCAAACTCTACCGGTCTCTTCTAATAAGGCGCGGTATGGCAAGTGGCGATCAGGCATTATTAGAACGTGTCTCAACTATCGTTTCTCTCAGCCCGTGGCCACTTGATCCGAAAAACACTTTGCAAACATCTGTATTAAAACACTAATTGCGAGTAATTCTACGCAAGCAATGGGTGTCAAAAACAGAAAGCTGTCGACCATCCGCTCGGACAGACCAAGGTTCACAGCCTTAGAGAAGCGTGGTGTTCGGATTGATCATTCAAACAAACAAGTAAGAAGAATGATTGCCTGTAAACTAGACTTTGTTCAATTGAAAATTGGAGTATGTATATATGAAAGCACAAGCGTGATCCAGGCTAAATGCCGCACAGTCAGAGACTGCACGTGGCCTAAGATACTGTTAAGTTGCCTAAGCTTAGACAGATATGAGAAATAAAATAGAAATGATAGTGAGACTCCAGCGTGTTTCAGCTTGCAGCTCACTACCGGTGGCCAATCAATTTTGCACTGGTGTGGGCCGCACAGCGCATAAGTACAGCACGATTGCATATCCGGGCCGTCACAAATTGAGTAGAATGATTGCAAAAGAGAGATAGTATGGTGTGTATAATAATAAGGGTGAAAACGGTAATAAAGCATATAACAGCAAAGTTTAAACATAGCACGTGGCACGCAAGAAACTACATTAACATGCCTCAAATTAACTAAGCTGCGTTGACTTGCGTGATTCGAGACTGTGAAGCCGGCTAATTCGCTCATGGAGCCAGCCGCACAAAGTAAAAATGTAAGTGGCACGTGCGGCTTCTCCATATACAACACGTGTTACCCCAAACAGCGCAGAACCTTTAGCAAATCAATTTAGCACGATTTCCTCTACTGCACAGGCACATCGTGCATGATATAAGAAAGGGGAAATAACAGCGTGTTTTCGTTTGCAGCTCACTAACGTTCGTAAATCTATTTAACACGGTGTTAGCTGCACAGCACGAAAGCATTGCACAATCGCACATCCGTGCACATATGTATGCATGCATGCATGTATATATGTATGTATTGAATCACAATCGGAGACTGTGTTAACTGATATGCTGGTAAGTTTCATGGTATCAGTGGCAGAGTGTTCACAGTATAGAAGTATTGATAATGTGCTAAATATTTTCCCACCCATGATGAGCTGCAGCCGCTTTGCCATATTCTCTTGTGTATATGTTTAGTCCATGTGCAAAGAGAGTGTACTTGCGTGGATATCTTTATACCCAAATTAATGGTAGTGTAAAATGCTGATAGGTTGTACGTAGGCCGACAAAATCATCTCGTTCAAGCTTTTAGCGATTCAAGGAATGCAAAAATGATATAGGAAATTCAGCGTATACGCGTACCTAGCTTAGTAATTATGCAGAGTTGCAAATCCTCAGGCAACGGGGGCTACACCGTATGTTGAAATTTGTTTTTTCCCTAATTTTTGCATCTCCTTGATGTTGTCTTATTTTCCGGCATTATTCAGGTTTGTCCGTTAATCTCATGAATAACGATAGCGATCCAATCGCTTTATAGTTATAGTTGTGGCGACTTATATTTCTAGGATCACTGTTTTATTATATCAACATCGTAATGCATTTTCACACCTGTAAGAATAGTCATTGTCAAACCAACATTAACAATTTGATCCTTCGTTATGTAATTTTTATTTTATAATCCACCTTCAGCATTTTAATGGCGTATCGCGCCAAACAGTTGTCAGATTCGTCTGACGATGACTCAGATGATACTTTCTGGAAGCGAAAACACATTGAAGAAGTATTTTCTGGAGACCAATCTGATACTGCCAAAAAAGAGAAATCGTCTGGTAAACAATGGGTAGATAAAACTAACGAAATGTGTTTAAGTGAAACACTGTCGTTGACACAATTCAGCGAGGTATCAACAATTTTCATTGTAATTTTGTAGAACGTCAATGATCTAGACGTCGTAAGAATGTACGTGTTTGTGCGAGTTTATTTCACATTCTTTCTACAGCAATCAGGAAACTTCATCATTATTTAATGCGTCAAAGGACAGTACTATCGATTGCTTTAAAGAGAAACTTGCTACTCTACTAAACGAGCGCAACAGAGATCTTATTGGTAAGTTTTGCTTCGGTGATTCACAGCGTTCAGGTCGGATCGTGGACATTCTGGGCGTCCAACGCTCGCTTGATTTTTACCACAAAACGGAGACCGTAGAACAGAATGGCGGTTTGCTCGTAGCGGTTAGTCTGACTTCAAGCTGGTTATAATTTCATTTATATTCCAAATAATTAGATAAAGCTAAAGTAATTGATGCGCAATATTGGTAAATTTACTCTTCCCACATTCGGCATTTCGAACCATAACTGACTGCGAAATTTCAATTTTTTCTCAATCCAATAATTGTTTGTTTTTAAAACAGTTGCAACATTTTTTTATCTTTTCACGTTTCCGTGATTTGGCGCATGCAGTAATGTGTCTGTGAATTGTTATATACGATTGACGATCGAGTTTCATCTAATGAGTGCACTACGGTTCCAGTGTTTCAGACTTTGCTTCAGACAGGGCGATCCAGCACTCCGAGTGCTTTCTTCACAGACCTCGAAACGTGAATTTTGCTTCTGAAATTTTATTTCGAACGTCATAGTACACGAATGTGTAAAAGTTCATTTGAGAATTTGAAAACGTGGTTACGTGTTAAAGCTATTCGGTGTTAAACACTAAAATCTGCCCATGGATTTCACCTTCCATATAATTAAGTTTGACCATATTCTTACGGGTACTGCGTGTATGAACTCACAAGTCTATAGCTAGACTCAGTCGTAGCGAGTTCCTGTTATGTATACAACTGTTATGAATTATATATGTACGAATATACGATTATGTAATTTTTCTGTATTGCGCTGGTCAAACCGTGATGGATTTGCCACGGGTACTCAGCTGGAGTCTGATTATCATCGCCAAATTCTTGTCGGTCTAGACCCGGGCAGCCTAACAGTATCTTAGCTCACGTGAGGTCAATGACTGTTTGACACTTTGCCTGACTTCTTGCTTTCTAAATATGTGATTTTATCATTTTGTTTCTGACATCCACAATGACTTTGTGAATGTGTTTCTGCAATCGAATATATCAGAGCACACGGACAATTTTACAACAGGCTAACAGACTAACCTGCGACCGATGACTTCTCCTGACTCGTTCTTTTTTAGCACGTACAACTTGACACTTTTCCAGCTTATGAATTCCGCAGTTCGGTTATTTTACACAATTTATTCAACATCGATCAGAGAAGAGCTTTCGTTTGACTTTAATAAGGTCCTTCGACTATTCTAAGTTTCCAAATAAGGTTCTTTGTCGCTATGGTCGTACAACCATTGTAATTTACTATGTGGGGCCTAGTTGCCCATTCAATATGTTAAAGAAGCTCGGAAATCCTCACCATATTTCCTCGATAATCCGTACTTGCGGTCACTTGTGCAAACGATCAGTTGAACATTAGTCGAAAATTAGTATAAACCAATAATGCTATCTAATTTCTTACTCTTTTTTCTCTCTATTTACGTTAGGATATATATATATATATATTTATGGTATGGTATGAAAGCACAAGCCTGATCCAGGCTTAAATGTTTGCACTTTGTGTTCCACCGCTATCTACTGGGAGACGCATTTGCGCATTATCAAACTCCATATAACTTGAGTAACCCTTTTTCTTCATGAATTACTACTACCAGGCATCTATTTTTTCACGGAAAGTTATCAAACATACGGTAATCGTGCGTTTTTCTCATTGTTTCTAAATTTGATTAGAATCGCAAGCTGCACGCTCAAATTATCATAGAAACCTTCCGCAATAATCATCATATAACTCAGCTGCATTCTTTATTTAGTTTTCGTGTTTTTTTCGAATCGCTGGTGCTAATGTATGTTCACACGATAGCATAGGCTTTCGAACCGAATGTTAAACTTCTTCATTCTGTCCGATTTTAGGACGGCTCTCGTCGCAAATCTCTCGGTGGAGTTTTTCTACATTTGATAAAGAAATCCGATGAAATAACACAGCAAGAGAAAAAGGATATTTTCTCCGAAGACAATCGAATTAAAGAACAACAAAAGCGGTAAGTTACGCGGTTAATCTTGGTTTATTGTCGGTTAGAAACGTTGTGCATAGGAACCGCTCCGATAAAAGTACTTGAATTTTTATGAACACTGCCGATTTAAATTAAACTTCCCAATTGAAGAATGAAGTTTTGCGCATGCAAAAATGAACGCAGCCTTTGAAATTAATATTCCATGTGTCTAGGCCTGGGCAACCTGACAGTATCTTAGCCCACGTGCAGTCTCTGACTGTGCGGCACTTTGCCTGGACCAGGCTTGTGATTTAATACAATATAATACAATCGAAATTAATATTAGCTAAGCTTCGCACGGTAGCGTTCGGCCAAGTGTGGCACCGGAAATGTTTCTCTTTAACTCAAAGGTACGGTCTATAAGGCAACCATTCGCGCTCTGTTGTATGCATATGGAATATGGAAACTGAGAATAGATAATTGCCGTCTCCCCATCGTCGCTTGGGTTGGCACAATCGAACACATAATGCAATTCTCTGTAATAGAATCTTTGGCGCTCGTAAAACGAAATGGCGTCGTTGTACGAGTGGACAAATTCTGACTTTGCTCATGCAGCTTATAGCCTAGTCAGCTAAACTAACGATAGTTAAGGTGACCCACCTCGCTGGTTTGAGTCCGCGCGATCAGAGTTCACCGTGCCTACTCACCTTCAGATATATGGCCCATAATTGTGTTCGGTCGCAGTCGTGTTGTAAAAATCACTTTAGTGTTTGATTAACCGTATGTTGTCAAGTGGAGTGCAGAGGAAACCTGTTATAGTGCATGACGGTGCTAGCCACAGCGAAGCTGCCTTGGTGATGTTGCTCTACTCTTTCACAAACTTGATTGAATGTGATGCATATGCATCTTATCCAGCGAGTTTGTGTTTAATGTTTTTGTTCCATAGCTTCTTAAATGCCGCCCTTCTACACCTATTTAGAATTGTATCATGCCATCGTTGTACGGCAGTTAGGCGCTCGATACTTGCTGCCAATTACGTTGACAATGTATGTATGAAAGCACAAGCCTGATCCAGGCAAAGTGCCGCACAATCAAAGACTGTGCGTGGGCTAAGATACTGTCAGGTTGCCCAGGCCTAGACAGATATGAGGAAGTAAAAAGAACGGGAAATGGTTGTGAGACTCCAGCCTGTTTCAGCATGCAGCTCACTATATCTGGCCAATCAATTTAGCACGATGCTAGCCGCACAGCACAGAAATGCTGCACGATTGCACATCCGTGCATGACATTGAATAATTTTTGGTACAACCAGTTAGTGTTTGAACAGCTATGCCTGCATGTAATTGGTTTGATAGTTGATTTTGCAACGCCTCTATCTTGGCACAGGGTATTTATGTATGTACGAAATCATAAGCTTCAACCAGGCAAAGTGCAGCACATCCGTGCAGGGTAAACAAACAGAAATCTAGGGTTAAACATCGGATTTCTAATCCAACTCCTTGTGACCTGGCTCTAAGAATGCTGATAAGCAGGCGAGGACCCAGTCAAATTACGTATTGGCTTGTGTTTTTCATCAGCCCGGATGTGTTATTTGCTATCACGGTCAAGGTCGATCGACCCGTTTACTCGCTGCATCACCGAGCGCTGTGGATACCCCTGCTCTGTCCACCGTATTGACGACATTAGCGTCATACAAGGTTTTACCCAACACAACCACCACTGCGTTATGAAGATCTACAACACTTACAACTCATTTCTGCAACACGAATTATCCAAGTCACGCGTGAAGATATTAGGAAATACTGATCTGAAAAAGTATAAAAAACGGGGGATTTGAAGCGGTCAAAAAGCCCGCAGATAGGCACATTTTTCTAAATTTGATATTACCTTACAGAAAAATGATGAAAGGGATATGTTTGCGCAATGTTTTACTTAGAACCTACTGTTATATAGGGGTTTCAAAAACAGAACCACGGTGGTTCCGAACCATGCGATGAAACGCTCAGAATTGACCACTTTTGTTGATGCCCACAACCTCAGCACATATTCCCGGTGCTTTTATGACGCTTAAACTAAATTCTGATTCGAATAACTTGAAAAATCTACTAATTATTCACAGAAAACACCGAGCAAAGAAGAGGCGACTGGCATCAACCTCTTCTTTACGTGATAAAAGAGCGAAGCTGAGTCCAACAGTTCACCGAAATTGCTGCCCACCGACCAAAGACGAATTGCCAGAAGTTACTAAGAATACAAAAAGTGATGAGGAAACAAGTGAACCAGCGTGTAAATATTCGAAATAAATCATTTATTTAGACGTGATACTTCATTTTTGCATTCTGGTGGAATTCACTGTTATATCGGCCATTATGATATCCATCACGTTAACATCCGTCAATTTCGGCTGAATGATACAATTCTGGCAATGTTTTCTGAAAAATCCGTAACTGTCAAACACTTTCAAATGCTCGACGGCTTCTTCGTAAAGTATCGTGGAATCAATTACTGTGTCGGGTGCCAGGCGAAGTGTCACTCCGCCACCGACAGCAGATGGCCCATCAAGACCGTCGGTTGCTCCGACCAAGATGGTAATTTCGAGGTTGGCAATAATACTGGAGTTCTGTATCACCAATTCGTACCAGCGTATGGCTGCAGCCAAGGCGAAATGGCTGCAACGACCACCGATTGAAGTGACTTTAACTTGTTTTGGATCGATCGACACGGTTGTCTCACCACCGAGAAGCAAAACGAGCATCTTCTGCCCATTGTTGCCGTGTTGAATAGCTTGATTAATCCGATCGAGAAGTGTATTTTGGTCGTAGTTCGGACAAAGTTGCTCGAGGATTCTTAGCGTGTTCCAACGAGCCGAAGAATGTGGTTCCTGAAAATATGATATATACATGACGCGACCTGAAACTCCGAGGCAACTTTTAGTTGGTATATTTGGCTAAACTCCCTTTTGCTTTCTGACCGTAATCTCAAACGTGTAAGGAATCATGCAAGCAAAACTACTGAACACACGCTGTTTGCTTTATACTACGCTTGCTTGAAGAATAAGAAAATAGCTTTATTCGTTGGAACAAATTTTCAGCGATTTTATCCACACAAATATAATTATCGACCATGAGATAAACGTTATAGTTCTATGAACGAATTGAAATGCCAGTCAGACATTCAAGTCCAATACAGCTTCGGTTTCGTCTAAGAGCGACATCAAGCGTTGTCATAGGAATTTACGATATGTCAGCCCACAAGATTTTTTCAACTCGTATTTCCAGTATTCATTTGAATCGGCGCAGCGAATATTCCATCGTTCGAAATATTAAAAGTGTATTTGAAGCGTACGGGGTGTAGAATAACATACATAGAAATACGTTAAAGTATAACATCCCAACTGTTTTGAAAAACAGAATGGAGGGACGGTGCCGTCAGTGCGAGGGTTTGTACAAAATGATTTTAAGAAAACAGAAACATTTGGTGTTTCCATCCTCTCGACTCGAACGGCGTAAATGACTTTTTATTTGTTCTACTCTTTTTCTTGGTAACCGCTGGCGATGCATCCTCTTTATCAAGGTTCCATCGCACCATAATTAGATGATGGCGCAATGAAAGTGATCGTGTCTATGCTTACTAATAATAATGTTATTTACCTGGTTAGCCAAAGGGATCATTATGATGAATGTTTCAGTAGCCGCTGAATTTGCATGTACGGTCTCAATGCCCCACATAAGCCATTATGAACTTACACAGTCAGGGAATCTTATTGCATCTAAAATATTGCCCGATAAACAGTCAAATAAGGCCAATGTGAGATAAGCAAACCGAAACACCAAATAGTTACCTCATTCGGATTTCCCATAGACTGGTTCTGTTGAGTAAGGTAGAAGGATGCATGCCACAACAGTTCGGCAAACAAGGCTCCTTTTGAACCCGCCTCGCCGGACAGTTCGTGAGTGAGTATGCATGTGTGAACATCGAATCTGCAATTAAAATTGCAGCCAATTGAAAACACTGCTGTTTTCACATTTTTGAGTCAAATAGGGATAGTTGAGAACGACTGGGAATCGTTCAAGTTGTCGAAGTGAAAATAGCGAACAATTAATAATACCAATCAAGAATTTTGATCACCCCCCGCAGATACGCCCACAACCAGTTTCTGACGGTTTATCATACAGTTAAGGGTGTCTTGTAACTGGTAAAGTAGTAAAGAAAGTTAAACTTTGAACGTGCTTTTATAAATGGTTCTTGTAACGAATCACAGTGATTCCTGATTAAGTGCTCAAAACGCTTAGAAAAGACCAATGTTGGTGATGCTCAAATCGCACGCACTTACACACCACAACCGCTTTCTGGTTGTCTCAGGTGGAGACAGACAGACTTAAAGGAAAGATGAAATAATCAATTATACCGGTGGCAATCAGGAGGTCGACCATTGGGCAGACCGCACTTGCGGTACAAAGATGTCTGCAAAAGAGATATGAAAGCTCTTGGCATTGACCCCGCGAGCTGGGAAGAACTTGCTTTTGACCACTCACTTTCGAGGCATTGTGTAAAGCGTTGTCTGCAAGCTGGGGTGGAGCACATACAACTCTTGGCTGCTGAACGTAGATCACGCCAACGGCGTGCAACTGATGCAATACAACCGAGTTCTGACTATCGTTGCCAGCGCTGCGGGAGAGATCGCTCCTCCCGAATCGGACTGTTTAGTCATTCGAAAAGCTGTGGAACATGAAAATTCATGCGATTGTGACGTACATCCATTGTCGACATCTACCGAAGGATGCCAACAACAACAACCGGTTTGGAGTAACGTTTAACTTGTAATACGTTTCATCAGACCAGAGTTGTAACTACGAGCAATATCCATGTAAGATTTAACACTAATCGAAAAGCCATTGTAGTACAAATTAAACGCGAGAGCCTAAATTTATCAAGATGATAATGCACACTTTATGATATCAATTTGTAAAACCAAAATTGAATAGGAAGTGCACAAACTAGGAGTAGGCAACATCAATATTTATCCATTGTGTGAGTTATTCTCCTCATTCACATTACTGACCACATTCCTACTTGCTGTTTATTTCCAGTCCCCTCAAAATGAAGGCGTTTTATATACGGCTTTAACTCTTGCTTCACCCTTTGAAGTCTGTGTCTGAGAAATTTCCACATTGGGTTATATCCCTATGATTAGACATTGACATTTCTTTCTACACTCGATTAATTTAAATCACTATTCCTTGACGAGCATAAGCCAATAAACAATCCTTGAAGTTACGTTTGTACAAACACTTCGTTGCACAATTGGTCGCATCGCTTTGAGACAACGGGAAGAGCGTTCTTTATTTTTTATATGATAGCGGTGTATTACCTCGCCTTACACATTATAGTTGCCAAGGTTTTTCTTTGGTGAATAGTATCTTACCTAGTTTGTGGGTAACTTTCTTAATAGTCAAAGTTTAATTTCTTTATGAGCATGTATTTTACGGTTGGCTACCGATGAGTTTTATGTTCCAAGTGACTGGCCTAAACGGAATTAAATGGTAAAGGAATCGCAGTGAGATATCGGTTGTAGCGTCCTGCCACCAAAGATCGGTAACATTTCGTTTACCAGCAGGGTCGCTTTTGTGATTGTCAATAAATATTGAGTGATGACAAAGTTACGACCCAACTTCGAAATTGGTTCCCTTAGGGCCGTGGGCTAAGAAAATATGCGTTTCTATTACCAAGGCGTCGACAGCAAGTGCTGTATACTCAACTGCCATTATAAAATTTCAAAAGTAGTAGAAGAGGTGAGCTAGAACTTGGAACGATACAGAATTCGGATAACATTTAGTAATTGTAAACTGAGAAGATGGACCGAGAAAACCTTAGGTAGAGTTTTTTAAACGATTCGAGCGACAAAAAACCCACAAACATACATTTGTTTCGGGATTCCAGATCCGCACTTCTGTTTGATGAACCTTTCTGCAGCTTGTAAAGCGATCTGATTGTTTCCAATGATCCAGTTGTCGACGCGATAATCGGAAACCTTTTGGCGGATGTTGGATTCTGTCGTGTTCTTTAAATAGTGACGAATGGATCCAGGTATCTGGATAAGAAATCAATTTTGTGAGCTGAGCTCATTGAAACACAGCTTTCTCAAAGCCGCGTTCAATATTAAACGGTGTTGCTTTGATTAGGCTGATATATACCTTAAAACTCATTACTTATGTGCTAGTTACATAATAATGGATATCAGTGAAACAAAGTGCTGTGCAATACACAATACATAGCATAATTTACCCCTGGATTTAAAGATTTACATATTGATGAATGGAATGTTGAAAAATATTCCAAACAGTTACCAGGCTGCATTGCACCGCTCGTGGGACTTAGCTTAGTCCCCACATGGAAGCTAAAGTTCAATTTGCAAATGAGGATTTATCCTCGAATTCGCAAATAAATGAGTTTAGTCAGATCGGTGTTCGAATGTCAGGTCACGGATACGCATACCTGATGAGCGGCAACAACCGCGAAACTGGTTATGTGCTTCCGTCCTGCTTTTCGAACATCATATACTACTTATTAATGAAAATCTGGCTTCAATCCAAAATTCACCAGTTTAAAGGTAAGCAAATGACACGCAGTACAGCGCTTCGAACAGGCACGGTTGTTTCTTCGAATTCGTCACAATAGTGCATGGATAAAGACACGAGCCTCGACTCAGTTTGACGCGTAACCTCCACGTATGCAGTGATAGTTCTGATCCACCCGGTATGTATTCTCGGCCATAGCTCGTCAAGCTAGCAATTAATTCGGTCTGCCTTCAACTGGACGCATCCGTGCTCATTGAAAATTTTTCTACATGAATGATAACCGGATAAGTGACATCATGTAGGTGCTAAGTGCATTAGCGAGGAGTGTTAATCAGGAGCTTTCGAGTGCAGAACTCAATCCGGTAGAACACAAGAGCGTGAGGCGCCGAAATGATCAACGACAACAATTGCGAACTCGTAATATTTCGGGTTTCTGAAGGATTGCATTGGAACGATTCGAACGACATTTTCGGAAGTATGAGAAGATTGACAACTTCAGCCGCAATCGAAAGATATGCAATTCATCAATGTCGGTCAAATGAGCACTGTGTGGTGAGGGCTTGAAATGCACCGGTTGGCACGAAATCGACTGAAATCAGATCAAATTAATAACCGGGACAGACAGGTTGACCTCAGAGATGAAGCGAGAAAATCAACGTGCGTTCGTGCAACGTGGCTATTGTTGGGCCGATGAAACGAAAATGTGATAATCGGGCAGATATTCGTCATCTGCACGAAAAATATTGGTTAATCAACCCTGGATTAAACGAAGTTGTGCTCATGTTAAACTTGTCCAATAACTTTATTAGTCATGATTTCAAAACTTCGCTTCGTGTAACGTACCTTTTCCTCTGGTACGTACCGCCGCAATATGTCGCAGCATTGTTTAGCGCGCTCTCTATCGCTCAGACTGTCATCAATATAAGTTGGACCACTGGCGATGAAACGGAGAGGGTCACCAATCACGTCAGAGATGATCAACGCGACAATCTGAAAAAAATATTCAAAGTGTGCTTTCCAGTATTTAATTAAGAAAAATTCATACAAAACAGCCTTCTTCTTTAAATGAACAACCGTTCTCAACTGGGCAGATTTTTTGACAGTGAACAGTCATGCATTATAAAAAACGGCATTCGTAACTCTTCCTTACTTGACAAATTTGGTAACTGTGTAAACAACTGGAGCCTAGCAGCTGGAATCCACGCATTTTATCTAGATATATCCATTGCTTTTGATCGAGGTGATTACTACCGACTACCGCCAAAACTACAGTTGATGGGTATCGGTGGACAGCTCGTATGGCTTACAAAGTTACTTATCTGCGCGCAATGCGATTCTGTGAATGAAGAGAGCGTATTCACAACTCATCGATTGCACTAATGGTTCAGTTCTTTTACTTAACGACTGACCGTGAATACTGTAATGCAAGCCAGTTCTCTTTCAGACCATGTTAACATTTTGACGCGGATAGAATCTACTGCGGCTGTTCACAGCCGCAAAGTGATTTGGATGCTCTTCATGAATGGTCGGCGCGGAAATAATTTAAGTAATATCTGCATCCAGACAGTTCTACGGTTTATGGTGAGATTCCGTCGCTTCTCGGTCTATTCCTCTAGCTACGCAGTCTATCGCTCTAGTTCAAAATGTCACACTACAGACAAATGTTGCACAGCTTCAAAGATACACGGCGAAACCCGATAGAGTAGTCATAATAGAAACGCTCGGCTCGGTTCATCACTTTTTACGTTCTAACAACAATCAGATGCGAACCTAGTGGAAGCTGTTTACAGGTGGAAGTTTAATGGATTTTCAAGGTCAAATCGGCAGTGCATAGAATTAATTTCTCCACACGTTTTTATCCGCTTTTTTCATTAAATTTTAAAGCTTTCAACTTTAGTGAGTGATTTCGTTTGACTCAACCGGTTAGTGGCGTGGTGATTGAAGCCCGCTGGATCGAACAGTAACAACCCGATATAGCACGTTAGGAATGTTAATGCTCGACCCGGCGTGAAACTAGGGGTGTACGATGTGTTTACTGAGGATAGAATAACTGCCTGTGCTCTCGTTAACAACCACATCGACTGAAGAATTGCCGATATTAACGGTGACGCAACAGCTGACTGACATCGAAATCAATTTAGTGATTATACAAAGGCCTTTGTGCCGAGTGAACGCTAAAAGACCCCCTGGGAGAAGACGGAATAACACCAACCGTACTGAAATTTTGTGACCAGCAGCTGTGCACACCATTGGAGTGAATTGTTTGCTTGACAAACTTGTTGACGGTGATAAACGACTGGACCCAAGCGGTTGACGAAGAAGCTGGCATCTCCGCTTGCTATCTGAATATTGAAGCGAATACTTGTAACTCAGGGATTGGATGTTGTGCGTTGTGTTCGCTGAGCTGGCATTGTAGCAGAAGGACGTTTAGTCATCAAGCTAGATGACATCGTCAGTTGAGCTTCTTGCTTCTTCGTCGTATCTGGATATGTCTGAAGATTTTAACCGAGTTGATCACTTTCAACTACTGTAAAAGCTGCAGCAGATGGGTAACAGCGGACAGATACTCGTATGACTAGAAATATATCTCATTAAGGGTAAGGTAATTGTGCGAATCAACGGGCACTTTTTCTGTCTATGCAGCACAATGATGAGTCAGAAATATACACTCAACGGTCGGGTGTGTTGACCAAAGACCCGAAGCTGACAATAATAAATTGTCTGAAACCTTTAGTGAGTCAGAGTTTGCTTATAAAACTAACCTAAACGAAGCGAAACCATCTAATTTAAATTGATTGAAAATTACCTGAGCAGGATGGGCCAGTCGCGCCAATCCACCCGCTTTTAATTCATCGAAATGGCTTCGCACGGTGTTCAGCTAAGAGAACGAAGAAAACGAATATCAACTACCTCGCAAATGTCGGCGCCAGCTTCGGATAACAATTTAGTGATAGTAATAATATCGGTCAACGTTATCCTTCCTGGGTGAATATACTTCGATGGAAATACCTACCGTTCGCGATCGCCTTTGGCAAAGTCAACAACGCAGAACCACCTCCACTTATGCAAACCACGAGCAAGTCATTGGATGTCAAAGATACAACGGTATCGTAGATGAGAGTTGAGGCGGAAATCACTTGATCGTTTGGCAGGTTTGATTTCGATCCGTAAAATATTGAAACACGAGGATTGTTGAGGAGTGTGTCGGTCGAATGTTTGCTAGCAAAATAAAAATATCGTGATGTTCAAAAGACAGTTGGATTTCGTGAAACAGGTCACGCTAGAATGTAACCAGGATCTTTGTGTGATAACCAAGCCTATCTTTAATTCTTGACAAATATATTGCATGTGACCTTTATATATAAATACATCGAGCGCCTTCCAAGATTTATAATGCTAAAATGATATATTTTATTTAGTTTTATACAAGCATGGGAAACCTCGCACACACAGCATACCGCAATAGTATTCGCAGTGCGTTCATGTTACTCAATAGCAATCATTCGCAATAAACTAAAGTGACAATGTAGCAACAAGCAGCACTTACGAGCAATCCGATTCGAGGGGCTCAGGAGTACTGCATATAGCACGATCTATACGGTCTCCTAGGAGATCCATCAGAGCCCTAACATGAAGCATTCAAGAGAACGGATACCTCAACATCCCAAGCGATGCTTTCCCAAAAGCGACAACCGTTAATCGACCATGCACTTGATAGGATTTATCGAATACGGTGAGTGTAGGGTCCACATATCGAACAGATTCAGTGACCTCAAGGAAAAGAGAATGCACTTGCATTATTCATTGGTGTTTAAACATGTTTTTATCAGGATTATCTCGCAAATGGCAATTCACATTTATAGGCGAAAACCACGAAGTTAGGTGACATTCAAAACTCTACGTGCTTTCAACGCGCAACATTATATCAACACAAGTAGTCCTTTCTACCCTCACCACAAAAATTCAAAGTAATTGGAGGTACTTGGCCTGGAATAACTGTGCGTTTCTGTATTTGAACATCGTGGCTCTTCGCAATAACCCTGTTTTACAGTTGATCCAAGTATAGTTTTGTTTACAATCGGTTTGATTGTTAAGGATCTATCATGTAAAGTTTATCAGCAGTATCAAGAAGCTAGTAAAGGACAATCACTATAAGTTGCAAAAGGATACTGAGTGAACCACCAGCATCCTAATAGAAACTCGGCTGGGGGGTTATACATCAAGCTTGAACGCTTTTTTTCGTGATTTCACAGTAGAAACACTTTGGTGGCTTGCGCAGAGATGACGCCCTCCCCGGGTTTAAGTGCGCCACTCAGCTGCAACCAGACATTTGGCTTCACACATTCTTCTGTCACTAAAATTACGTCCACTAAGGTAAACAAGAGCATACGTTCAAGTAATGGGTTTGCTCTGAAAGCATTTATCTGAACAGAATTCATCCCAAAAACATCCCGACGTTTATAAGTTTGAAAACAAAGTTAGTTGTATCAAAACGCTTACAGTTTTAGTCGTAACGCTTTTAAATACGGTTGGCTGTGCTGAACAAATGTGGCTCTGAACTTCGGCATTAGCCACAAGGCCAGATCCTGATTGTAGAGTGCATATGCAATGAACAGTAACAGCACAAACATAATCGTGGTGTGCGATGGAAAATCTGAGAAAGACGCACAAATTGTCCATGCAGATGTTCTAGGCACTGTTAAGGTGACCTCGGCTTCGCATTCCAAAGGGGAAACTGTCGACGTTGATGTGGCTAGTCTAGTCACATTCAATTTTTTGTTATTCGTAATAACATTCTGAATGTTTTCATTCATGATGCAACCTTTTCGATCAAGATACCGGTAAATTATTGTCTGTTTGAGTTTAAAAAATACATTGAAGGATTGATACTGACGATTGCCTTCGTTTTCATAGAAAGGCGTATTGTTAAGCTAAATATACATAAAAGATGAAAACAAGTGTTCGACAGTCACAAAGCAAATTGTGATAAACTCACCAATTTTGAAGATCGTACCGCTATTAAGCTGTGCTCAAAGGCTTGGCGACAGAGGGACTGCATTATACAACTAGATAGTTCATGAATTTATCACGATAAATGAGCAGCAATACCTGTAACGAGAGAACGTACTGAGCGGACAATTCGTTGTTATAGAGGAAATAACATAGATTAGTCGCGGTTATAAGATGAGCTGGGAACTCATTAAAATCTTTCGCAGTGTTATCCAGCATGAGAGCTAGTTTACTCATTGGGTGAAGATATTCATTAGAAACGATAATTATTCTTTGAGCTGAGATTCGTACGGTGTATATAGGTATGTACGGAATCACACGGCTGGTGCAATCGAACTGCCGCACAGTCATAGTCCACACGTGAGCCAAGATACAGTCAGGTTGTCCACACCTGGACAGATAGAAAATAAAAATCGAAGCAAAACTCTAGCAATACTGAAATTCTTGTCCTTCAGTTACCTATTGGATATACGTGGTTGGTAATGATAACCGATAATCGGACCAAACGGTCGAAATAATGTAAATACACCTAGGTACGTACTTGATTTCTATCCTCAAAGTGAAACCGGTGACATCGAGTATTCAATTTTAAGACAAACATTGTCATGTATTGCTAGATAATCAAATTGACTTCGTGCATTCCAGCTGAGACCCAGTGTTAACAAATTTATAGTACTCCTTGTGTTTCATGCACAACAAATAATAGAATGTTTTCCCTAAATGAATCGATGGTATGAAAGCACAAGCATGATCCAGGCAAAGTGCCGCACAGTAAGAGACTGCACGTGGGCTAAGATACTGTCAGGTTGTCCAGGCCTAGACAGATATGATAGGGGGGAATAGAAATGGTAGTGAGACTCCAGCGTGTTTCAGCATGCAGCTCACTCCCGTTGGCCAATCAATTTAGCAAGATGTTAGCCGCACAGCAAAGAAATGCTGCACGATTGCACATACGTGCACCTAAATGAATCGAAAATACAAGCAGCTGCTCGGGCAATAAGAGCGCTGTGAACACTTCATGTCTTAGTCATGTAATCCGACTTCATGATGGGAATATTTGAAATCGTGCTGAGAAATTCGTGTACAATGAAAATGACCCCTTCACTTGCGGTTTCCGGCTGGTTGCCGTCATCATGTATATACAGTGAAATTATGCTCTACAAGAATTGAAACAGTGAAATAATGGTGAAGAAACCCAAATCTTGAAGTCAAAGTGAATTATATTGAAAGTCTGGGCAATTAAAAATTGGTTTATACTAACATCAGCGTTCATCATTGTCCTTCAAAAGCAAGGGATAACAGCCGGAAAATATGCTATGCAATATATGGTGTAAAAAAGGAACACGAAAAGCAAGACAGAGAAACAAATGCCAAAGGAGACAATATGAAAACATAAACTAAACAATTACGAGGCACACAAAAAACGACATTACGTGTTAAAGCCCCGTGTATTGTAATTGACATACAACTGAAATTTTCCGGAGACGTAAGGTTAGATATCACAGTTCATATTGTGTTTGATAGAAAACGAGAGAACACGTAATGGTGCTCTTACAAGATTCGTCTGTCAGTAACGTTTGCCTAGTTAACAGATACTGCTAAACCAATCAAGTGGTTTGCGACTTCATATGTACATACATACATGCATAATGTTAGACAGGCAGACAGGCGGACTTATTTACACAAATACTTAACATATAGATGCACGAATATATAATAATCATTATCATGAAGTAAAGGCCTGTAGCCAGACAGTGTGTCAAACAAGACGGAGTAGGAAAAGTAGATAAGCAAACGAGTAAAAATGTCGTGGGTAATTGACATATAAAAATGCCCGTAAAAGCAGCTTGATTTTGTAGTTTCACTGCAAGAGATTTAGTGAATTCTTTGTTTTTCGAAATGATACAGGATATTTTGCGACACATAATAAACCATACTGGCAACACTGACTTCAGTTTGCAGCCAAATCGCTTAAGGCTACTAACCAGCTAAATTGATTGGCCAACGGTAATGAGCTGCATGCTGAAACACGCTGGAGTTTCACTACCATGTCTATTTCTATTTTCCACCTCATATCTGTCTAGGCCCGGGCAATCTGACAGTAATATCGCCCACGTACAGTCTCTGACTGTGCGGCACTTTGCCTGGATCAGGCTTGTGCTTTCATACCATACCATACCATACCATATAGAACCCACCCAGGTAAACCAATATGACCTGAGCCAGGTGACACGGTAGGCTTTTTCATTGCAAGTACTCTTCACTGTAAATATAATCAGTGTTGCAAATTTTATAGAACTCATCCTTGACAAGGTCAGAACTACAATTGGTCGGTGAATAGGCAGCAACAGCAAAAGGTTGTGGGGTTTATCGGACTTTCTTGCACCAACGCTATGGTTTGTGATCCAGCTTACCAGTGCGGCTTCAGCACTGTCACTCAAAATGATTCCGACATCAGCTTGAACGGATACCGTGGTGTCCCTATCACTGGATGGCATAGATAAAATGACTTGTGTAACTTCAAAAGATTAGACAATGGTGTAAATTTTACACGCACTTTTCCAACAAACATCATACATTGATATCGAGGCTGTCTGTTGTCCGATGTGTATTAAAATCCCTACATTGAAAGCCGGAAATTTAAACCGTACATAAGGTGGCTACACACCGAATCTTCGGCTAAAAAGCTTGAATGACAAGGTAGTGAGTTAATACTATGCTTGTCTGACCTCTATCCTACAAACTTTTAAGTAAGAGAAGCTCAGTTGACGCCCAAAGAACACCACACAGTATAGCTTGATGGATCATGAACCATCACACTACGTTGAAGTCCAGTCTCAGCGCGATGGATTGAACTCAACTTTACAATCACAAGCAATATTTTCTCTGTACTGCAGATAATACGTTTCTTTAATGGACCGTAACCGAGCTTCTTAATATTTAATTGTTATCATGGTGTATATGAAGAGGGTTACACAAAGTGACAAGCAAATTTAGATAAAAGAATCTACCGTTAACTGAGTGTATGCAAGTAAGTGAGTGGGCACAAATAATTCAAAAATGAGATAGTAGCTTTGCTGCAGGCAATCTGATATTTTTCCTGTATTTCCGATTCGAAACGATATGTTTGTATGTATGTATGTATGTATGTATGTATGTATGAAATCGCAAAATTGATGCAGGTTCAGTGCCGCACAGTCATAGACTGCACGTGGGCTAAGATTCCGTCAGGATGTCTAAGCCTATCCTGAGGTAGGAATAAAAATAGAAATAGCAATGAGACTCCAGCCTGTCTCCTCATGCAGCTCACTAGTGTTGGCAAATCATTTTAGTACGGTGTTAGTTGCACAACACAAAAGTGCTGCACTATTGCACATCCGTGTATGGTACCCAGATCTAGACAGATATGAGAAATGAAAACAGAAATGACTCCATGCAGTTCAGTACGGGTGGTAAATTAATTTAGCACCGTGCTGAATGCACAGCACAGTAGTACCGCACGATTGCACATCAGTTTAAAAAAGAATACGAAATAATTATAGTAGGCACAATTGGTATAATAAGGAATGTCAAAACAACACGACGTTCACCCCGACCGGGAAGACCGAGTGATATAACGGTTACAGTTTTAGACCTCACGGGATCGAAGATTGTAGGGTCTAACCCCTTGTTGTTGTGAAACAAGGTGTTCTACATTTGGTTGGAGTGTAGTAGTTGGTCCAGAAATGTCTGAAGTGGCAGACTGTATGTCAGGTGTACAAAGGGTATCTGGAGGTGTTTCTGTTGGGTCAGTGTTCAATGGGTTTGGCGACTGATTCATTGGAGCCAGTTGACGGAGAGACACAGTCTCCTCGCGACCATCTGGCAAGCGGATATGGGCATACTGAAGATTACTCTCCAGAAGCTCCACCTCTTCCACCAGGGGGTCATACTTGGAGGAACGAACATTTCTGCGATAAAGGACTGGTCCTGGCATCAACAACCAATTAGGAAGACTCGTACCGACGGGAGACTTGCGATTATGCTTGAACATGCGCTCGTGAGGCGTCTCATTTGTAGCAGTGCATAAGAGAGACCGCATGGCGTGTAATGCTTCGGGAAGAACAAGTTCCCACTGCTCTGTCGTCAAACCTCTATCTCGCAAGCATAATGAAACAGTTTTCCATAAGGTACCGTTCAGACGTTCTACCTGCCCATTACCTTGCGGGTTATAACTGGTGGTCCTACTCGTAGCAACTCCTCGAGAATGAAGAAAAGATTTAATGTCACTGGACATGAAGGATGACCCTTGATCTGAGTGTACGTATCCGGGCATACCAAAAATGGAAAAAAGTTCGGTGAGTCGGGAAATCACAGTAGAGCTGGTCATGTCAGGACATGGGAAAGCAAAGGGGAATCGAGAAAATTCGTCAATTACTGTAAGCAAATATCGATTCCGAGTAGATGAAGGAATGGGCCCTTTAAAATCGATACTGAGACGTTCAAAAGGATGTGTTGCTTTAATGAGTGGCTCATTGTAAGGACCGAAAAATTTGGGCTTTAACTGGGAACATACAAGGCACTGTCAAATAACAGATTTGACGTCATCAAGAGAGAACGGAAGATTTTTAGATCGGATGAAATGAAATAAACGTGTGATACCCGGGTGGCATAGTGAGTCATGAATGGACTTTAGTTCAGGAAGCGAATGTACACTAGCAAAAAATCCACGGGACAAGGCATCATCTACGGTATTATCAGGACCCGGTCGATACACCACGTCATAGGAAAACTGAGAGAGTTCTATACGCCAACGTTGGATTTTGTCGTTCTTGATTTTACTGGCGATTTTCGTATCAAACATAAACGAAACGGAGCGTTGATCAGTGATTAGTTTAAAATGAGACCCAATGAGATAATGTCTCCATTTTCGAATTGCTTCAACGATCGCGCAAGCTTCCTTCTCGATCGCGGGGTGATTACGCTCACTTGGAGAGAGTGTGCGGGAGAAGAAAGCAACCGGGCGTCCATTTTGGTTGAGAGTAGCTGCTATTGCTACATCGGATGCATCTGTTTCGACAACGAGAGCTACGTCACGATCAACTGAGAAAAGGGATGCCTGCACTAATTCAGATTTCAGGGATGTGTAAGCGTTCAAAGCTTTCCCGGACAGTGGGAAGATTTTATTGTGAACCAGAGGATGGATTTCATCGGAGAACTGGGAGAACCATTGAGAATAATAAGAGAGCATTCCGATTATTCTCTGTTGTGCTTTGGCATCACAAGGTGGAGGCAGCTTGAGTAAGGCATCAAAGCGTTCAGGGTCTGGTTTCACATTACCAGCAGATACTTCATAGCCCAACAACTTGATTTGCCTGACCGAGAAAATACATTTGGTGCGATTTAGAGTCAGACCGTATTTTTCAACGACTTGTAGAAATTTGTTGAGGTTGACTTCGTGCTCCTTTTCGTCTCGCCCACATATAGTAATGTTATCAACGTAAACGAACGTTCCTTGAAGAGATTCGTCACGAATTAATTCATCCATGGCACGTTGAAAACAGGCAACCCCGTTGGTTACCCCGAAAGGGATACGCCGGAATTGATACAAATTGCCACAAGCCTCAAACGCCGTATAGAGTCGGTCATTTCGCTTTATTGGAACCTGGTGATATGCACTTTGTAAATCAAGTGCACTGAAGACCGCGAATTGTGAAATTTTTTCAATCAAGTCGTCGATTCTCGGCAAAGGGTACGCATCTAATAAAGTATACCGATTGATTGTCTGGCTGTAGTCAACAACCATGCGCTTTTTGTGTTTTTCATTCGTTGTCACCAGAACCTGTGCTCGCCAAGGTGATTGGGAGGGTTCGATTATATCATCATTGAGTAGTTTCGTGATTTCTGAACGAATAAAGAGTTCATCATCGTGACTATGTCTTCTTGACTTTGTAGATAAAGGACGACAATCTCGTTGTAAGTGAGTGAAAAGTGATGTTGGCGGTAGCAGGGCGACCGACAAACTACAGAGAGAGAATGGTGGTTTCATTCCTTCAAACGGTATTTCGACTGATCGATGGCGTTGAAGAAAGTCGTGTCCTAGCAAAACATCGGCGCATAGATTTGGAAGAATAGATAGTTTTATGTTTTGGTAGACGTCATTTTTATGTACGAGGGACACAAAGCAATGGCCTTTCGTTTGGCTCAGCATGGAAGTAGAAGCCAATATGATTTGATTAGTAGATTCGAGGACGGGCCAGCGATTTTGTTGCACGATTGTTTCAGAAACGAAGTTTTCAGAGCTTCCGGTATCGACTAAAGCTTGTAGAGGTACACCATTGACAATTATTTGAGTAACTGCTTTGGCAAGACTGGTTGGGGCTGCAGCTGTAATTATGGCAGAAGAAAGAAAAGGAGTAGCAAAAGAAGCATGTTTCGATTTGTCCCTCGAACGGCATACTTTGTGGAAATGACCTTTCTTGCCACATGATTTGCACTCCGCATCCCTAGCGGGACATTTCGAGCGTGGATGTCGATCGTAACCGCAAAAGAAACAACTGGAACGTGTGGTAGCCAGAGTTGTCTCAGAACTGAAAGAATTTGAATCGGTAGTGGCGTGAGACGCATCGATTGCAGCAGCACCGTAATTACTAGGTGCAGGCTGGATAAACGAATGAGATTGACGTTGGGCCAAATCGAGGGCCTTTGCCTGGTCGAAAGCAGTTTGTACATCCAATGTCTTGTTTTCCAACAACCTCTGACGAATGGCGTTAGACAAAAGCCCGCTTATGAAAGCGTCCCGAATAGCACCTTGTTGATTTTGTTCAGCACTAACGACTTTAAAGTTACAATCCTTTGCAAAATTACGCAATTTCTGCATGAACTGGTCAAGCGTTTCGTCGCGATTTTGTTTACAAGTGACAAGGATATGTCTTGAGAATATCTCGTTTTTGGGCTGAACATAAAGAGAATTCAAGGTACTGATGGCTAAATCGTAGTCAGTGCATTGAGAAATGACTTTATAGACAGCAGGCGATAGGAAATGAATAAGAGTCTTCAGTTTGTCTGGTTTGAGAGATTCAACTGTATCGAGGAAATTCGTAAAGGTCAAAAATCAGTGTTCCCATGAATCGGTAGCATCTGCAGCGTTGGGATCGGTATCGAAGCGTTCAGGACGGAGTAAACGATCCATTTTTTTAGTTGATTAAATTGTAACGAGATAGAGTGAATGATATTTCCAAAGGATTGAGAAGATAACGCCTGATAGAAAAGCTTTAATCAACTAAAGAACACGAGTATGAGCAACAACAAAAAGAAAAAGGTTAGATGTGTAATACGGTAAAATAAGCGTGTGTACACAATAAAAGGAATGTCAAAACAACACGACACCGTCATTTCCATTACATTCAAATTGTCTGACTTGCCTATGACAACAGACTTCCATCGATCTCATCAGACGCTCTTCCATGATTATTCTGTACTTTCAAACGTCCACTATGTTGTTCCCGATACTGCACCGATTTTCCTCTTCCTTTCCAGATAAATATACTGAACTACGCCGATTCATCTCCACCTGTATTGACTGTTCTCATACATAACCCCACACTTTACAGAACTTTGAAAAATGACGCCGTACCCGTTAAACGTCACCTAACTACCTGTACTGACTATCCCATGGTTATATTTTAAGCTCATAGCTCTTTGTACTATAATATATTATTGACTATTGATATAAATACGAAACATGTCATCGGCTAAATAACTGTGAACCTTGGACTTCCGCTTAACGCTCCATTCGAGTATTGTTCTGTTTTTCTGACTGTTGAGTTAAGAATAACGCATTGATTGACAGAACGCGACGATTGTCTTCGCTACATCATCAGCATCCAGCATAACAGCATGTGACTCATGAAACGCATTGCAGAATTTGATTCTGATTGTGGTCTTATTCGTGATAGCCGTTTTTTAACAATGCAATATATATTTTTGGATATGCAAGGCATGCTAAGCATGATCAATAATTATCAAATTGTTTGCATAAACAAAGTCAAATATGTACAATCATCAATAAATTCCCAAGGTCAATTTTGCTGTTGTTAAAAATAATGGAGG
>JACCGJ010000829.1:35466-127623 GCA_013407085.1 Atriophallophorus winterbourni
AACGCTCGGCTCGGTTCATAACTTTTTACGTTCTAACAACAATCAGAACATCAGATACGAACCTAGTGGAGGCTGTTTACGGTTGGACGTTTAATGGATTTTCAAGGTCAAATCGGCCGTGCATAGAAATAATTTCTCCACACGTTTTTATCCGCTTTTTTTCGTTAAATTTTAACGCGATCTGTGAGCTAAATGCATCAAATGTTTTCGTATCAACTGATATCAATTTTTCACGCGCACTTCTGAACGAATTACGAGATACCTCGGAATTGTAGTAAAACTTTTGTACCAAAATATTTGGTTACGGGATTTGCTGATAAACTGGATCGTGTGTGGAAAGTATCAATCAGGGTGAACAAGAAACATCGTACAGTTGACAAATTGTAATTTGATGTCAAGACGTGTTCGTCAATTTTTTTTAATTTTGGGGCCAAATTACTGTAATTTCTGAAAATTCGTGTATACGAATAAAGCCGATTTCTTCTTGTTTTTTTTCTTGAATTGCTAGTCAAGTTGGCACAGCTCTCGATTTCCAATGAATGGTCGAATTATGCGCTTTGATGTATTATTGTGAGTCTGACGACATTAAGGTCTAGCTGATGCCAATATTATAAACAACGTAGCTTCTGTGAAACTTTAGTGAACGATTTCGTTTGGCACAACCGGTTAGTGGCGCGGTGATTGAAGCCCGCTGGATCATACAGCAACAACCCGACATAGCAAGTTAGGAATGTTAATGCTCGATCCGGCGTGAAACTAGGGGTGTACGATGTGTTTACTGAGGATAGAATAACGGCCTCTGCTTTCGTTAACAACCACATCGATTGAAGAATTGCCGATATCAACTGCGACGCAACAGCTGACTGACATCGAAATCAATTTAGTGATTATACAAAGCCCTTTGCGCCGAGTGAACCCTAAAACACCTTCCTGGGAGCAGACGGAATAACACCAACCGTACTAAAATTGTGTGATTAGCAGCTGTGCACACCATTGAGTGAATTGTTTAAACATTCTCTAACCGAAGGATTGATGCCAACAGAGTGGAAGACTGGAGTAATCCCACCTATCAATAAGGGTGGTAGACTCCTGATCCAACAAACTACCATCCTGTCACCTTACTTCCTGCAATGTCCAAAGTTCGAGAGCGTATAGTGACTGAAAAACAGCTCATCACTTGGAATAGCAAAGTACAGTGTAGGATGGTTTTCATAAATCTCGCTCATGTTTGACAAACTTGTTGACGGTGATAAACGACTGGACCCAAGCGGTTGACGAAGAAGCTGGCATCTCCGCTTGCTATCTGAAGCGAATACTTGTAGCTCAAGGATTGGATGTTGTGCGTTGTGTGTTCGCTGAGCTGGCATTGTAGTAGTAGGACGTTTCGTCATCTAGCTTGATGACGAAACGTCCTATCTGGATATGTCTTAAGCTTTTAACTAAGTTGATCACATTCGACTACTGTAAAAGCTGCAGCAGATGGGCAACAGCGGACAGCTACTCGTATGGCTAGAAATATATCTCATTAAGGGTAAGGTAATTGTGCGAATCAACGAGCACTTTTCCTATCTGTGCAGCACAATGATGAGCCAGAAATATGCACTCAACCCGAAGCTGACAATAATAAATTGTCTGAAATCTTTAGTCAGTCAGAGTTGCTTATAAAAATAACCTGAACGAAGCGAAACCATCTAATTTAAATTGATTGAAAATTACCTGAGCAGGATGGGCCAGTCGCGCCAATCCACCCGCTTTTAATTCGTCGAAATGGCTTCGCACAGTGTTCAGCTAAGAGAACGAAGAAAACGAATATCAACTACCTCGCAAATATCGGCACCGGCTTCGGATAGCAATTTAGTGATAGTAATAATATCGGTCAACATTATCCTTCCTGGGTAAATATACTTCGATGGAAATACCTACCGTTCGCGATCGCCTTTGGCAAAGTCAACAACGCAGAACCACCGCCACTTATGCAAACCAAGAGCAAGTCATTGGAGGTCAAAGATACAACGGTATCGTAGATGAGAGTTGAGGCCGATATCACTTGATCGTTTGGCAGGTTTGATTTCGATCCGTAAAATATTGAAACACGAGGATTGTTGAGGAGTGCGTCGGTTGAATGTTTGCTGGCAAAATAAAAATACCGTGATGTTCAAAAGACAGTTGGATTTCGTGAAACAATTCACGCTAGAATGTAACCAGGATCCTTGTGTGATAACCAAGTCTATCTTTAATTCTTGACAAATATATTGCATGTGACCTTTATATATAAATACACCGAGCGCCTTCCAAGATTTATAATGCTAAAATGATATATTTTATTTAGTTTTATACAAGCATGGGAAACCTCGCACACACAGCATACCGCAATAGTATTCGCAGTGCGTTCATGTTACTCAATAGCAATCATTCGCAATAAACTAAAGTGACAATGTAGCAACAAGCAGCACTTACGAGCAATCCGATTCGAGGGGCTCAGGAGTACTGCATATAGCACAATCTATACGGTCTCCTAGGAGATCCATCAGAGCCCTAACATGAAGCATTCAAGAGAACGGATACCTCAGCATCCCAAGCGATGTTTTCCCAAAAGCGACAACCGTTAATCGACCATGCACTTGATAGGATTTATCGAATACGGTGAGTGTAGGGTCCACATATCGAACAGATTCAGTGACCTCAAGGAAAAGAGAATGCACTTGCATTAATCATTGGTGTTTAAAAATGTTTTTATCAGGATTATCTCACAAATGGCAATTAACATTTATAGGCGAAAAACACGAAGTTAGGTGACATTTAAAACTCTACGTGCTTTCAACGCGCAACATTATATCAACACAAGTAGTCTTCTCTACCCTCACCACAAAAATTCAAAGTAATTGGAGGTACTTGGCCTGGAATAACTGTGCGTTTCTGTATTTGAACATCGTGGCTCTTCGCAATAACCCTGTTTTACAGTTGATCCAGTAGAAGCTTTGTTTACAATCGGTTTGATGGTTAAGGATCTTATCATGTAAAGTTTATCAGCAGTATCAAGAAGCTAGTAAGGACAATCACTATAAGTTGCAAAAGGATACTGATTTGAACCACCAGCATCCTAATAGAACTCCGCTGGGGGGGTTATACTCAAGCTTGACGCTTTTTTTCGTGATTTCACAGTAAACACTTTTGGTGGCTTGCGCAAGAGGACGCCCTCCCGGGTTTTAGTGCGCCACTCACTGCACCAGCATTTGGCTTCACCACATTCTCTGTCACTAAAATTTAACGTCCCCTAAGGTACAAGAGCTACGTTCAAGTTATGGGTTTGCTCTGAAAGCATTTATCTGACAGAATTCATCCCAAAACATCCCGACGTTATAAGTTTGAAACAACGTTCGTTGTTCAACACGCTTACAGTTTTAGATTATTCGTCGCTTTTAAATAACGGTTGGCTGTGCTGAACAATGTGGCTCGGAACTTCGGCTTCCGCCACAGAGGCCAGATGCGCTGATTGTAGAGTGTCCTATGCAATGAACCGTAAAACCAGCACAAACATAATCGTGGTGTGCGATGGAAAATCTGAGAAAGACGCACAAATTGTCCATGCAAGCTTTCTAGGCACTGTTTTAAGGTGACCTCGGCGTCTTCGCATTCCAACGGGGAAAACTGTTACGTTCTTGATATGGAGCTAATAATGCACCGGATATGCTTTCCACAATATTGCCCAACCGACTATTGAGAGAGAAGACCAAAGCTTCAGAGAAGTTCGTATGGGAGCTCACTTCCAATAATAACAAACATGGTTTACTCATCCATATATATAGGCTGAGAATGTAAAAGGAAATGACCTTGGAAAATAGCACATTAAAACCGTGTCAAGGACTCGATGGACCAATCAGAATAAAGGGCGAATATGATCAAATTATAATCATGTTTTTCGCGCCAAATAATTCAAATCTATGTTGACATAGTGTCAATATAGAGTCGTAATATCTTCAAAGATATTGAGTTTTTAGGGAAAATAAACGTCTTTTCCCATTACCTCCCTTTTTAAAAGTGACTCAGTACCGACAGAGCTTGGGGTTCACTTGAAGTGGTACGACAGTCTTGCGTCTTCGGTTAGTCCATCGTCGGGGTTCTAGTGCGCGATCGGGAGCGATAATGTCAGGTGGTATTTCAACCGGAGGAGATGGGAGCTGGAAGGTATCAAATAGAAGATCCAACGGAAGATTCACTGGTTCCGCAGGTTCTAACTCCGACTGTCCTTCTCTTGGTCTCAATTGATTGAGATGGCGTATCCAAACGTCGTTTCCAACTTGGATGTCGAACATAACGCTACCTCTCCGACATACAACCTTGCCCTCGATCCATGGGTTTCTTCGTTGTCGATAATCACGAGCATAGACGCTGGATCCCACTTTGAAGCTCCTCTGACTGAGATGCTGATGAACATGAGGTTGCGGTGGCTTCGGGACCATTGCGTTATTGACTGTACGAAGTTTTCTACCCATTAGTGCCTCTGCTGGCGTTTGACTATTCATCAGGGATTCGTGTGGGGTCGTCCGGTAGACTAACAGGAATCGTTGCAAGTTGTCGACGGTAGTCCCCTCCCCTCGGAACTTGAGCATTGCTCTTTTGAATGTGTCGACAAACCTCTCCGCTTGTCCGTTCGATTGGGGATGGTAGATCGGAGTCCGGATATGCTCAATTGCATTCTTCTTGCAGAATTCGGCAAAATGAGCTGATGTGAATTGGGATCCATTATCTGAGACAATGGTGTCGGGAACTCCGTGTTGGCTGAATATCGAAGTGAGTGCTCCGATTGTGGTCGAACTTGTGGCAGGAGAGAGCGGGACGATTTCTGGCCATTTTGAATAAGCGTCTACCAAGACTAAGTAGGTGGTTCCGTTGAGTGGGCCGGCGAAGTCAATGTGGATACGCGACCATGCTTTGTCAGGTCGAGGCCACGGAACTGGTGTTGCGTGAGCAGGAAGTTTTGCCGCTTGTTGACAATTGGTACAGCGCCTGACAAACTCGGTGATGTCAGCGTCCATCCCTGGCCAGTAGGCGAAACTTCGGGCGATTGCTTTCATCCGATTGAGCCCCGGATGTCCAGCATGAAATTGACGTATTACCCGTTGACGCAAAGCAGCGGGAATAACGACTCGAGCACCAAACATGAGACAGTCATCCACGATTGATAAGGATTCCCGTCTTTGGAACAGTTGATTGTCATTCAATTGTGGTGCTAACCTAGGCCATCCAGATTGAACATACCTGATAGCTTCTGAGAGAACCTCGTCGTCGTTCAGGGTCCTCTTGATATCTGCGACCGTCACGGGAAGGTTTCGGACTGCTGTGGTTAACTGATCACGTACATACCGCTCAGTAGATATAGCTGCAATCACCACGTCCCCGTCACTGCCTGTTTCGTTTGAGAGTAGACGGGATAGGGCGTCTGCTTGACCAAAATCTTCTGTTCTGCGGTATTGAATCTTGAAATCGTAACCAAGAAGAGTGAGGGCCCAACGTTGCAGACGATTAGCTGAATGAGCAGGGATCCCTTTCTTCGATCCAAATACCGAAATGAGCGGTTTGTGGTCCGTCAGCAGGGTGAAACTTCGACCGTAGATCAACTTGTGAAACCGTTTGACTGCGAACACGAGGGCCAACGCTTCCTTTTCTATCTGGCCGTACTTCTTCTCTGCTGGTGTCAGTGTTCGTGATGCATGCATGATAGCTTTCTCCGTTCCGTCAGGAAACTTGTGAGAGATGACCGCACCAACGCCATGGCTAGAAGCATCAGCGGCTACAACGATTGGTAATACCGGATCGTAATGCGTCAGCAGCAGCTCGGAACTCAGCATTGTTTTCACTGTGACGAAAGCATCTTCGCAATCGGGTGACCAGTTCCATGCCATGTCTTTCTGGAGAAGGCTGTTGAGCGGTGCACGAACATTGTGTAGTGATGGTAAGAAAGCGCTGTAGTAACTTACCAGTCCAAGAAATGAACGAAGCGTAGAGACATCTGTGGGTGCCGGCATTCGTTGAATAGCTTGGATATTCGCTGGATCAGGATGACGACCAGAAGCATCGAAGATGAAACCAAGGTATTTGATGGAATCCAGGTAAAACTGGCATTTCTCTGTACGAAGCCGGAGACCGCTGTCTTGTATCCTTTGTAAAACATCTTCCGTACGAGACTGTAGCTCACCTGTGTTTCGGCCAACGATTAGAATGTCGTCCATGTAGACCGCAACGCCTGGAATACCTGCCAAAATCGTGTCGATCGCTTGTTGGAAGATCGCGGGTGCGGTCTTCACGCCAAATGGGAGTCTGTTGAATTGATACAGTCCACGATGGGTATTGATCGTTAAAAACTCACGTGATTCAGGTGCGACTTCCACTTGAAAATAAGCTTCTGCCAGATCGAGTTTCGCAAAGCAGGTGCCGCCATTAAGTATGGTGAAGAGATCATCTGGTAACGGGAGTGGGTAGTGGTGAGTCTCAAGTGCATCATTGAGACCAGTCGAGAAATCTGCGCAAAGGCGAATCGAGCCATTGGTTTTCTTCACCACGACGATGGGTGCTGCCCAAGATGAGTACGTTACCGGAGAGATGATTCCAAGTTCATGTAGACGCTGTAGTTCCATCTCGACTTGGGGAAGTGAGGCATATGGTACAGGTCGTTTGGGGCGAAATACTGGCTTGGCTCCTGGACGAAGTTGAAGGACTGCTTGTGTATGCTTGCACTTACCAAGATCCTCTTTGAACAGATCGGAAAACCGGTTGACGATTTGATCGATTCTGTTTGAGGGTGCACTGCTGCACTGGATTTGGTTGCACAGAGCATTGATTGGCTGATCTGCCAGTTGGAGATCTTCGATCCAATCGAGTCCGAGAAGATTCAAGTTCGCTTTGGCGATGTAGCAGGTACATGGTGCTGTTTTCTCTCGGAAAGACACACAACACTTCAGTTGCCCGATTAATTTGAGTGATCCACCACAGGCACTGGTTGCAGGCGGACATGTTGAATAGATACGTGGGCTGCCAAGATTTTTCCAAACTGCTTCGGAGATGATTGTGATGTCCGATGCTGTATCCAGTTGAAGCTGAACGGGTATACCGTTGATCTGGATAGAGATGAACCGCCGTCTCGGAGATGAACTTACTTGGAATGTTGTTGTGACGCTGAGCGCGTGTCCGCTTGGTGAATGCTTCCAAGGAGTCCTGGGCTTTGATGCAAACCTCTGCTGGTTTTGCTGCGGCTTTGAAAATGGCCTCGAAATCTTTGGTTTCGACGAAACTTGTTGTTTCGTTCTGGATCTGCAGAATCCTTCTTTGTGGCCTGTGACGTTGCACTGACTGCAACGGTGCTGTTTAAAGGGACAATATCGGACATAGTGCCAGGCTCCGCAATGCCAACATGGAGACGGTGGCTTCTTTGGGCTGGAAACTTGTGGCGAATGCCAATTGCTTTGCTGAACGGCATGGACGGTGTCGGTGCCATGATTCCCATGTTGAATCATTGCCGAATCTTCTTGGAGACGGACCAGTCGTAGATATTCATCACCAATGGCTTGGAGAGTGAATGAGGGTTCTTGCTCAAGTTTGTTGAGCAGTCGCGTTCGAATATCAGCGAAACGCGGAGATACCAGGCTGCATATGAATATCAAGGACTTGAACTGGTCGTCTGTGAGGGACCGCAACTTGAAGCGTTCGCATTCGCGATTGACAATGCCCATGTGTGTCAGGAAGTCGTCAGTGTCGTTCATTTTCAGCTTGAGGCACCTGTAACGTGTGTTGAAGAGAGATACCTGCTCACCGAAAAGTTCAATCAGTGACTTGATCGTCTCATCAAAAGTTCTATCCCGAGGATTCTTGGGAAGGATCAGGTTACAGTACTTATCCAGCTCTGCTGGGCCAAGTTTACGTAGCAGCAGCCGAACTTTCCATGCATCATCTTGGGCTGAAAAATCAACACGAAAAAGATCTTCATATCGCCTGAACCAAGTTTCAAATGTGATGTTAGCTTCCGGATCATAGGAGAATTCTGCGATGCTGTTCGCAATTCCGTCAACGGAGGGTGGAATAGCACGAGGTTCTGTGATTGGTACTTGCTTCTGCAGAAGAAGTTCCATTAGCATCATTTGTCGCTCCAAAAGAATTTCTATCTTGGATTGTTCCATGATTTCGTAACTTGAATAAACCCGTCGCCAAACTGTTACGTTCTTGATATGGAGCTAATAATGCACCGGATATGCTTCCCACAATATTGCCCAATCGACTATTGAGAGAGAAGACCAAAGCTTCAGAGAAGTTCGTATGGGAGCTCACTTCCAATAATAACAAACATGGTTTACTCATCCATATATATAGGCTGAGAATGTAAAAGGAAATGACCTTGGAAAATAGCACATTAAAACCGTGTCAAGGACTCGATGGACCAATCAGAATAAAGGGCGAATATGATCAAATTATAATCATGTTTTTCGCGCCAAATAATTCAAATCTATGTTGACATAGTGTCAATATAGAGTCGTAATATCTTCAAAGATATTGAGTTTTTAGGGAAAATAAACGTCTTTTCCCATTAGAAACCGGTCGCATTGATGTGGCTAGTCTAGTCACATTCAATTTTTTGTTATTCGTAATAACATTCTGAATGTTTTCATTCATGATGCAACCTTTTCGATCAAGATACCGGTAAATTATTGTCTGTTTGAGTTTAAAAAATACATTGAAGGATTGATACTGACGATTGCCTTCGTTTTCATAGAAAGGCGTATTGTTAAGCTAAATATACATAAAAGATGAAAACAAGTGTTCGACAGTCACAAAGCAAATTGTGATAAACTCACCAATTTTGAAGATCGTACCGCTATTAAGCTGTGCTCAAAGGCTTGGCGACAGAGGGACTGCATTATACAACTAGATAGTTCATGAATTTATCACGATAAATGAGCAGCAATACCTGTAACGAGAGAACGTACTGAGCGGACAATTCGTTGTTATAGAGGAAATAACATAGATTAGTCGCGGTTATAAGATGAGCTGGGAACTCATTAAAATCTTTCGCAGTGTTATCCAGCATGAGAGCTAGTTTACTCATTGGGTGAAGATATTCATTAGAAACGATAATTATTCTTTGAGCTGAGATTCGTACGGTGTATATAGGTATGTACGGAATCACACGGCTGGTGCAATCGAACTGCCGCACAGTCATAGTCCACACGTGAGCCAAGATACAGTCAGGTTGTCCACACCTGGACAGATAGAAAATAAAAATCGAAGCAAAACTCTAGCAATACTGAAATTCTTGTCCTTCAGTTACCTATTGGATATACGTGGTTGGTAATGATAACCGATAATCGGACCAAACGGTCGAAATAATGTAAATACACCTAGGTACGTACTTGATTTCTATCCTCAAAGTGAAACCGGTGACATCGAGTATTCAATTTTAAGACAAACATTGTCATGTATTGCTAGATAATCAAATTGACTTCGTGCATTCCAGCTGAGACCCAGTGTTAACAAATTTATAGTACTCCTTGTGTTTCATGCACAACAAATAATAGAATGTTTTCCCTAAATGAATCGATGGTATGAAAGCACAAGCATGATCCAGGCAAAGTGCCGCACAGTAAGAGACTGCACGTGGGCTAAGATACTGTCAGGTTGTCCAGGCCTAGACAGATATGATAGGGGGGAATAGAAATGGTAGTGAGACTCCAGCGTGTTTCAGCATGCAGCTCACTCCCGTTGGCCAATCAATTTAGCAAGATGTTAGCCGCACAGCAAAGAAATGCTGCACGATTGCACATACGTGCACCTAAATGAATCGAAAATACAAGCAGCTGCTCGGGCAATAAGAGCGCTGTGAACACTTCATGTCTTAGTCATGTAATCCGACTTCATGATGGGAATATTTGAAATCGTGCTGAGAAATTCGTGTACAATGAAAATGACCCCTTCACTTGCGGTTTCCGGCTGGTTGCCGTCATCATGTATATACAGTGAAATTATGCTCTACAAGAATTGAAACAGTGAAATAATGGTGAAGAAACCCAAATCTTGAAGTCAAAGTGAATTATATTGAAAGTCTGGGCAATTAAAAATTGGTTTATACTAACATCAGCGTTCATCATTGTCCTTCAAAAGCAAGGGATAACAGCCGGAAAATATGCTATGCAATATATGGTGTAAAAAAGGAACACGAAAAGCAAGACAGAGAAACAAATGCCAAAGGAGACAATATGAAAACATAAACTAAACAATTACGAGGCACACAAAAAACGACATTACGTGTTAAAGCCCCGTGTATTGTAATTGACATACAACTGAAATTTTCCGGAGACGTAAGGTTAGATATCACAGTTCATATTGTGTTTGATAGAAAACGAGAGAACACGTAATGGTGCTCTTACAAGATTCGTCTGTCAGTAACGTTTGCCTAGTTAACAGATACTGCTAAACCAATCAAGTGGTTTGCGACTTCATATGTACATACATACATGCATAATGTTAGACAGGCAGACAGGCGGACTTATTTACACAAATACTTAACATATAGATGCACGAATATATAATAATCATTATCATGAAGTAAAGGCCTGTAGCCAGACAGTGTGTCAAACAAGACGGAGTAGGAAAAGTAGATAAGCAAACGAGTAAAAATGTCGTGGGTAATTGACATATAAAAATGCCCGTAAAAGCAGCTTGATTTTGTAGTTTCACTGCAAGAGATTTAGTGAATTCTTTGTTTTTCGAAATGATACAGGATATTTTGCGACACATAATAAACCATACTGGCAACACTGACTTCAGTTTGCAGCCAAATCGCTTAAGGCTACTAACCAGCTAAATTGATTGGCCAACGGTAATGAGCTGCATGCTGAAACACGCTGGAGTTTCACTACCATGTCTATTTCTATTTTCCACCTCATATCTGTCTAGGCCCGGGCAACCTGACAGTAATATTGCCCATGTACAGTCTTGACTGTGCGGCACTTTGCCTGGATCAGGCTTGTGCTTTCATACCATACCATACCATACCATATAGACCCCACCCAGGTAAACCAATATGACCTAAGTTAGGTGACACGGTAGGCTTTTTCATTGCAAGCACTCTTCACTGTAAATATAATCAGTGTGCAAATTTTATAGAACTCATCCTTGACAAGGTCAGAACTACAATTGGTCGGTGAATAGGCAGCAACGGCAAAAGGTTGTGAGGTTTATCGGACTTTCTTGCACCAACGCTATGGTTTGTGATCCAGCTTACCAGTGCGGCTTCAGCACTGTCACTCAAAATGATTCCGAGATCAGCTTGAACGGATACCGTGGTGTCCCTATCACTGAATGGCGTAGATAAAATGACTTGTGTAAGTTCAAAAGATTAGACAATGGTGTAAATTTTACACGCACTTTTCCAACAAACATGTTATATCGATATCAAGGCTGTCTGTTGTCCGATGTGTATTAAAATCCCTACATTGAAAGCCGGAAATTTAAACCGTACATAAGGTGGCTACACACCGAATCTTCGGCTAAAAAGCTTAAATGACAAGGTAGTGAGTTAATACTATGCTTGTCTGACCTGTATCCTACGAACTTTTAAGAAAGAGAAGCTCGGTTGACGCCCAAAGAGCACCACACAGCATAGCTTAATGGATCATGAACCATCACACTACGTTGAAGTCCAGTCTCAGCGCGATGGATTGAACTCAACTTTACAATCACAAGCAATATTTTCTCTGTACTGCAGATAATACGTTTCTTTAATGGACCGTAACCGAGCTTCTTAATATTTAATTGTTATCATGGTGTATATGAAGAGGGTTACACAAAGTGACAAGCAAATTTAGATAAAAGAATCTACCGTTAACTGAGTGTACGCAAGTAAGTGAGTAGGCACAAATAATTCAAAATTGAGATAGTAGCTTTGCTGCAGGCAATCTGATATTTTCCCTGTATTTCCGATTCGAAACGATATGTATGTATGTATGTATGTATGTATGTATGTATGTATGTATGTATGTATGTATGTATGTATGTATGTATGTATGTATGTATGTATGTATGTATCGCAAACTTGATGCATGTTCAGTGCCGCACAGTCATAGACTGCACGTGGGCTAAGATTTCGTCAGGATGTCTAAGCCTATCCTGATGTAGGTATAAAAATAGAAATAGCAGTGAGACTCCAGCTTGTTTCCTCATGCAGCTCACTAGTGTTGGCAAATCATTTTTTACGGTGTTAGTTGCAGAACACAAAAGTGGTGCACTATTGCACATCCGTGTATGGTACCCAGATCTAGACAGATATGAGAAATGAAAACAGAAATGACTCCATGCAGTTCAGTACGGGTGGTAAATTAATTTATCACCGTGCTGAATGCACAGCACAGTAGTACCGCACGATTGCACATCAGTTTAAAAAAGAATACGAAATAATCATAGTAGGCACAATTCGTATAATATTTCAGTGAATTTGGATATTAATCATATCATTTAACAAGTTCAAACCAGCCTACTGTACCAGACCCACCCAGACGAATATCTTCAATAAAGCACAATTTGATGCAAGCTGCTTGATCCTAGTACATTATCTCATTAACTGGCCGCCCAACTGTTTCCCTCAGTCTCTTCCGTGTTTCGCGAGCCAGGACCGAAATAATAAGCAATGAAGCACTTTAAAATATGTTCATAACCAAGAAAAGCGCATCAGCATCCGTTTTCGTCGACGTGTTGATGGAACGGAAAGCCCTTATAGCCATAAGTATCCCGTTGTACATACAAGGCTCAAGATTCAAATTATGTTATAAAAAAGCTTGTAGCTGTCCAACGCCTAAGAACAGTGGGGTTCATTTATTACTATTACTAATGCTATAGGTCGAACATTTTTCCAGGAGTTACGATAAATTTTATTTCCATTGACCGTAACACCTAACCATATCATTATATAATATATATATATATATAGTTGAGGCGTTGGGAAGGTTGACATTTCTTGTAGTTAGAAAAAATGTCTTGTATTGTATCAGTATGGTGGAAAAATATTCGTTACGATAAATGTCGTGTTATAAAAACGGTATGTAGGGTAGAATTACTATGCACAAATATATCCAATTTGTTCCTGAAAATCCTTACACAAGACGATTGTACAACAATTACCGGTAGGGAGTTCCATAAGAAACTAACGCGCGCTGAATAGAAGAACTGACGGCAGTTCTGTTGAGAATTTGGAATATCAAATCCAGTGGGTAAGTGCGTGTGTTATGGCTTGACTGGAGGCGAAATAGATGCCTCAGGGGTTGCATCTTTCAGTTCATTATTTTATAAGTTAGGATTAGATTCAATCGAAACAGTCTGCGAGGCAGTGTATCCTAATTAAGATGAACCAGTCGATCCTCATATGGTGGTTGTAGTCACTCTTTGATAAATCCTCTCGGGCAGCTTGATGTACTTTTGTAGCCATGGTGCCCAAGCTTGCACTGAGTAATCCATCACTGGTTTAATGTACGTAATTATGAGCATGCAGAATTTTTTCACGGGAAAATGTCCAAAAATACGCCATAGCACACCTAGCATGTGGCTAGCTCGGTTGTACACAGCTTCGCATTGTATGCTGTTCTCAAGACTTCCACTAATCGATACACCGATTTCCTTTTTCTCTGTTATCCATTTCAGTTGTTGCGACCCAATGTTGTAGGAGAATGGGAAACCTTTACATATTTGCAACATTTTGCACTTTCTGAAGTTGAATGGAAGCTTGTTTCACTCTGACCAGCTGTTCAATATATTCAAATCGCTTTGTAAGCGCAAACAGGCCATGCATGACGTGATTCGCATCCGAAGTTTAGCATCATCCGCAAAAAGAATAATTTTGGCTGTTTCGGAAGGTCGTTGATGTAGATCGAAAAGAGAGCCAAGCCAAGTACCGAACTTTGTATAACACAGCTAGTAGCTTCGATGTCCCCAGACATCACACCGTCGATACGTACAGTTGCCTTGCGATCAAGAAGGTAGCTTCTCAGCCAGGTAAGAAGGCACCCATTAATAACAACATCCTGTAGCTTGCTCAGGAGTATACAATTGTCCACACGATCAAACACCTTTGATATGTCCAATCAACACGCATGCATGCAACCACCCTCATTCACTGCCTGCGTACAGTCGTACATTGTCTCCAGTAGGTTAGTCAAGCAAGAACGAGACTTCCGAAATCCAAGTTGCTCCCTGGACAACAAGTTTTGGTTTTCGAGATGACTCACAATTCTATCGCACACAATTCGTTCCATAACTTTTGAGATCACTGGAAGGTGTGTAACATGGAGGTAATCTGCTGGGTCAGAACGAATTCCACCTTTGTAGATTATGTGTTATGATTCCTTCATTCCATTCAGTTGGCACAACACCCTCCCTCAAAATGTGATTAAATAAATCACAAAGTGGTTCGCCCAATTGACACTTTTAGGTTAACATCGCTCTCTCCAAAATCACCGTCAACCCCGGAAACGCCAAATCCCAAAAGATCACAAAGATTACTAATATCAAATAAAATATTGCCATTATAACCGTATAAACGAAAGTACCAAACTTCAGCGAGGGTTAGTTGTGGGGTTAGACACGTATACCCTGCAACAAACCGTCATTTCCATTACATTCAAATTGTCTGACTTGCCTATGACAACAGACTTCCATCGATCTCATCAGACGCTTTCCCATGATTATTTTGTACTTCAAAACGTCCACTATGTTGTTCCCGATACTGCACACATTTTCCTCTTCCTCTCCACCTGTATTGACTGTTCTCATACATAACCCCACACTTTACAGAACTTTGGAAAATGACGCCGTACCCGCTGAACGTCACCTGACTACCTGTACTGACTATCCCATGGTTATATTTTAAGCTCATAGCTCTTTGTACCATAATATATTATTGACTATTGATATAAATACGAAACATGTCATCGGCTAAATAACTTTGAACCTTGGACTTCCGCCTAACGCTCCATTCCGGTATTGTTTTGTTTTTCTGAATGTTGAGTTAAGAATAATGCATTAATTGACAGAACGCGACGATTGTCTTCGCTACATCATCAGCATCCAGCATAACAGCATGTGACTCATGAAACGCATTGCAGAATTTGATTTTGATTGTGGTCTTATTCGTGATAGCCGTTTTTTAACAATCCAATATATATTTTTGGACATGCAAGGCATGCTAAGCATGATCAATAATTATCAAATTGTTTGCATAAACAAAGTCAAATATGTACAATCATCAATAAATTCCCAAGGTCAATTTTGCTGTTGTTAAAATAATGGAGGTAAAAGGCAATCAATCATTTGTACAGAAAGTCAATATGTGAGCTTTTATTAAACGGAATTAAGTAATGGGATAAGGACAAATAAATGTCCTGAAAAATATTGAATTTTGACGGATGTGATCAACGAAAATATGGGAAATCGCGAGGACGCTTAGTAGTCAAACTTTTCAGTTTTCATTGTTCGATGTATAAGCCTGTTTTCAATAAAAGACGTATTTCTACCTGGTTTTCTCAAACGATTCGGTGCGGTAGTGTGGTATCATCTATGGGCCAGTTTTGTTCACCTGTATGTAAACGAGTCAATCTGGAAGGTAAATACTAAGGGGTGACGTGAATGTTCAATGTGAAATTTGTAAAATTAATTTCACTATCAGAACCCGGGAATGCTATGGTAATATACTTTTTCTAGCAAAATCTGATGATTCATTTGATTTTCTTTTGGTGTAACCACTTTCAAGGTCGTCATCTTTTAATTCGTGACACGGATCGTTTATTTTCTGCTATTATTACTGCTTTGAAAATGGGCTGTAATTCATATTTTTGGAGAAAATTTCCAACATATTTTACTAGAAGTATGAAACTCTTGTTGGCTACTGATGGTTTATTATGGTTAAATGACAGAATTATTACTCCTCCCACATTGTGTAATGTTGTATTGAATGATTTGCATCCTGGACAACTTGGAATAGCCTGAAGATTTTTCACGCAGAAACCAAATTTAAGTTTTTTGGCAAGTGAACGCCTCTCATGCATGCGCAGTCTAACAAATTTTCCCTTCCTTGGTCTCGAAAGACAGGGTATCAACTAAGTTGCTGCGACCACGAGTAAAAGTGGATGTAAATGTGTGCAGCAAAAGAAATGCCTAAGTAATGTACACCAATGCTTGCAATAAGCGCACTTAGAAGGGAGATTTTCTTCTTGGTGCACGGGAAAATAAAATTGAAATGATTGCCGTCTCTGAATCATGTGTGAAATCACATTACCATCTTCTGTCATTTGTATCAACTAAATTCGCCATGTGTCTTCAGGATAAGGATACTGGTCAACTAGGAAGATGTTTGACGATTATGATAAATGAAGATATTCTGCACAGTGAGACGTCGATAAATATTGCTTTTCACACAATCCAACTAACATTCGTATTTCTTAGTGTTGCTAGGACAAGAATGGAAATCGTGTTTACTAATTGTTTCAGACTTTAATCGATTAAAGTACCGAAATTTCTTCATCACAGTTAGCTGAGTCGCAATATCTGTACTGGTTTCACATTAGGGCCATTTATCAGAATATCAGGGAACGTACAATGTTTAGGTCGGGACACACTCCGTCTACTATGGATTTCGATTCTATGGTCTATTGTAAGAGACGTTCAGGGTAATAAATACCTTTCACCACTATGCATGAGCAACAGAGACGTAATTATTGTTGAATGTATTCAGTGCGACCTAATCACCAAGTGAAAATGTCTCGCAATTTTTTTGTCATTGACACCGTCCAACTTCAAACTTAGGCAACAAATCTAGATTTGAAACCAGACGAATTTGAACCTAGTGAAGAAATCATGTGGAAAATTATAAGAAGGCACCATTTACAACAACAGGAATGTTTTGCTCCTATACAACCACTGCGAATGTGAGGAAACCCCATGGTTTAGCGAGTCTATTCATTGAGATATCAGATAGTGTGACCGTATTTGGAAGGCTTTCAAATTCTCTGAAACATCACAAATGTTCCCAAAAAGTCAGTGTTATCGCTACCAACTTGCAGGAATCCAGCAAGACACTTTTTGCAAACATAGATACATGACCTTGATTAATGGTTCAAACTCTGTAAAATGATGGGTTCGGCTTACAGCAGTTACACGTTTGGTGCGCCACTCCAGCTCTATAAATTTCGGTGAACCATGTCTACTGAAATTAATCCTAAACTGTGAAAAGTATATGAAAACTGTTCTTTTAAATTCTTAATTGTTACGTGAGATTCCCGAGTGCAATAATCTATTATACGCCGATATAACCTGGTGGGAAAGAAAACGACGTCTGTATGTTCATAAGTGGAGAAACAAGCGCAGCCCATTCCTTCTAAGTGTTTCGGAGGCTGTCAAAACAATGAAGGCTTTTAAACAACAACAAGACCACAAACAGTGGCTTTACAACGCATAAACGATAGCAGCACGGGAGAGTGTTGTTGATATTACATTCAAGATACCCTGGTTATTCAATTACAAATGTGAAGAACTGAATTCTTCAAAACTCACCTTCCTAACAAATATTATGACAGACGTCGTCCGATATGCATGGCGACTTCACAAAAATATTTCTAGTGATGTCAGCATAAGCACATTATAGGCTGCCTCAGAAACACAAGGTGAAGCATTACCGTTCAAGGATATTGCAAACTGGATGTCATCAGAAGTTTCAAATAACTAAAAGGTCTGGCTCTCACGGATTGGACCAATAGACACTATCCATATATTATTCTTACATACCACAATCAGTAATAATTGTATATATACAAATGCGCAACTATTGTGGAACAAAATACTGTGTTGGTCCTACTTTAATAAAATCACTTAGTGATTTCTTCTTACCCACATACACATCCGTAATACAAATTACCCGAGGATAAGTTTTCGTTCGAAATTTCCTCTCGCCATGTCAATTAAATTTACTTTTGCTCCTCCTTTGAATCACATGGACATTAAAGCACGTTTTGTTTAATTTTTATACGTATATCATATGGTATTTTTCAGCTATCTTTTACCATTAATATTGAACCTTAAAATATGGCTTTGACTTCACAGGAAAAAGCCTTTGATTTGCAAAAATTCTTCCGCAGAGTTAATCGGCGTGGTGATATGCAAACGGTTAAACCAGGTCTGTCGTTGCTGGATGAAACTAAATCCGATTGCCGCGACAATAAACATCCAGCTATACTACAACCGTTCGCGAATTATTTTAGTCTTGCGATCAGCAAACATTTTGCAGTTACCATACTAATCGGTATATTACATGGTGATTTGAAACAAGCATTAGTAGTAACCATACACAAAATGGGCCCAAGATTAGATGTACGCAACTACAGATGAGTAAGTTTGACTAGCATTGTTCGCAAGTGCTTGGAAACAATCATTCCTTAACAAATATTTGAAGATTTGGTAGCCAATTCGTTGTTGTGCGATTTCCAGCCCAGAATCTGGGAAAGAAAATCCTGCTTACCAAATCTTTGGAGTTTTCTTTATGAAGTGATATTACAGTTCGATGAAGGGAGATTAGTCGAAGTATGTTACCTTGATTTTCAGAAGGCATTCGATTCAATTAAACATAGAAAACTGCAGCACAAGCTAAAGTTATTTGGAATCACAGGTGAAGTACATCGATGGATGTTAGGATTGTAGATGTGTGATCAAAGCTCACTGCTTGGTCCACTTTTTTAAATCATACGAACAAACTCCTCCATTTCACGTTGCATTCTATTTGCTGATGATGTTAACATCCTAGGAATGAACAGTAGATATACGCTTATCTTTGATTAAGAAAAAGTAATCAAATGGACAAAGACACGGGACTTGCCACTGAAATTGAGGAAGAACTACTTTCTGAAGACTGATTTAGCGACAACACAACTGGAAGTCGACGAAGGAACCATCAGAATAGCTGCTGCTCCGAAAGTAATGGATTTCGGCGTCATTATCATAGCCGATTTGAAGTGGTCAACTGAAGGTACCGAAGCAGCAAAAACGGCTGTCAGAGATATGTTTAACTGCGTTCAGCGTTGCTATGACGAAAACCTTCTATCTATATTCTCCTGTAGAAAGTAGTCGTGTGGAATAATGTGGAAAAATGTTTTCAATACTGCTAACTGTACTTGAAAAATGATATTGCATGTCTCGGAAGGGTACAGCGCCTTGCGACTAAGATTGTTTTAGGTCAGAGATGTGAAACCTATGAGGCAAGACTCGAGGAGATCGACTTGTTCTTGCTAAAGAGACGACGGATGCGACACGACCTAATTGAAGAATTTAAGAATCTAAAAAGGCCTGCATGCAATAATATTACTGAATTACTGAAGCTTGCCTCTGAAATAGCTACAAGGGATAATTCAATTTATAATAGTAGACGCAAGTTGCTGGTACATGAGCACCTTTCTAGCAAATGTGTCGCTAATCGCTGGAATAAGCTCCCAGATGGTACAAAAACCTACTTTAACGTGTTAAGCTTTGAGAGTGATTTAGACGCTTAATAGCTTACCCTATTTTTAAATATTGTCTAATGAAAAATCAAAAAGGCTAAACAGAGAAAACATGTATTTGAATCTATGAACTCTGACTTTTTCAGTGCTGGTTAAGAGAACCCCTAAGTTAGATTCCAGATATCCATCAAACAAGAAAGTGTGAAATGTACGAACTGTATAATCAATATCAAAATAACAGGTGCTCAACCGCATTCCGTCGAAGTAAATCTGGACGATTGCTTGGCTTTTAGTCAATTCAGCACCGTGCAACTTGAACTTGAAAATGATCTTTAACTTGATTCGCCCTATATCATTTCCAATTGTAACGATGATTTTTCAAATATAAGCAAGATTACGTTTCTTGAAATCTTTATAAGTACGAAGAAATAGTCACCCATCTGAGCAAATTACTAGAACATCATATTCGCTCTAGAGTTTTAACTCAGTAATTATTTTTATGACCTTCAATTAAGATTTAATTTGTTAATATATTTTCGTTGTGATGAATGCCAAGGTAAAAGTAAAGGTAATGTAACTTTTTCGATAATGTGCCTAAAATAATTAATTTGAATACCTGAAAGAAGTTTGAATGAATGATTTGCGCTAGTAGAGAATTAATTGCTGAATAACCATCAGGATGCTTATACATAGTTGATAGTTATTCGCATATTTAAAGAAGCAACTTACAACTTATTTACATGTTGAAATTTATAGAACGGTGGTCTTAGAATTCTCATTCTGTTTTCTGACTGTACGATGAGCCATTAATCTTTAATCAAAATAATCCTGTTGGTGATAAATTTATTCGTTTTAATATTACAAACATGTCAAAGTAATATTCGAATGTCGAATCTCTCATTGAATTTTCCTTATTTTATTGTTGAATAAAGTATATTTAATGTTGTAACGAACTTTTGGTAATGGTATTACAAATACTACCATTCGTATTAGTGAAATTACTAATCGTTCATTCGAAGGTTGACAAGATCTTCATTATTAATTGAAATTCAAGCTTCCTAAGTAATAAAGTATCGTCTTAGCAAATTTTGCGCCTCAACTTTCAGCTACTTTTAGTCAGGTTATTCAGAACAGAATCCTGCGTGCTTACAATATTGCAAATAATTTCACATTTTTTGATTAAATTTTAAGAGGATTCAAAAATAACATACAGCTCGTTCATAATTGTTATAATTCATTGCCTCAATCTGGATTATATCTTAATTTCATATTCTTTTGTGCCATTGAAAGAAAAATTCGAGGAACTTAACCATTCTTTGCAGATGCAGAGATCTTAGTTTATTTCAAATCTTCGCAGCACATTAGAAACGCTATATTACTTTTCAAGCCTTCTTTTTCTTATTTCTTTTGATCGTTGTTCAAAATTTTTAAATAGAAGTTAAGAAATCCTATTCGATTATTCCTCGTATTTGCTTCCCTACCATCAGCAGTACCTTTCGAAAATTCATTCACATTTATTGCAATTGTAACAACATATCTCAATATATTCCATTAGCGCCATTGTTCTAATGATCTGAGCATTCAATTTATCAACATATTAATTTTTGTTTTGACGACAGTTAAACACTTCATGTTATTCCCCTAAAAATGTCTTGGTTGACACAATCCAAACATTAATGTGGTCAAAAATTTAACGGGCGTTTTTCATTCAACGGTAGTTGTATTTTCGAAAGAGCTGATATACACATGTCAGAAGCAAATTTTTCTTTTTTTGCGAGAGCAAAAGTACAGTTCTCGACAGGATATGGTAGATGTTAGTGATCCTTTTGGATATGGTGCGCTTTGCTGCACCGGATAGGTGTCCTGTAGTTCTAAGATCCAAAGAAGATTAGAACTGTGATCTCTTCGATGAAGTTAACGTTTATCTAGCTTCGTGAACTGATCGCTGGTTTTTCATTAATTGTGAGAAAATAATCCCCGAAAGCTCATCATCATAATACGACAGGATGACTGAACGATATCAAGAAAAAACACATTTAGTTTTTCAACTGCTCTCTATGTATAAATAAATTTATTTCGAGACCAATCTTTGTTACTTATATGTGCATTTTCTCCGTGCGTTGTTTTACACCTTAAATTAGAATGCTTTAATCTGGAATCGGTTTAATATGCGCGCATTATAGAACCTCTAACGCGTCAATATTTTATCAAATACCGACAAAGAATTTGTGCAAAGCAATGCTCTACATTCCTAATTTCTTTGCAGTGTAATCTGTGATTGCCATTAAGTTGAAAACTATAAACTGAAGGACTTTCTCTAAAGCGACTGACTGAATCAGAATAATTTCGAAGTAATTTTATTAAGAATGTCCTCTTGATCCTAAGTAAATAACGACATTTTTTATTACATTTATTTGAAACATATACTCCGTTGACCATTTCACAATAAAGCGAGATGAAACAATTAAATCATCTTAAGCAAATCATTTAGCAATACCCTACACAGAAAAAAACCAAAATTTAATTTTTATGGATCATTGGAAATCGGAATGTTTTCCAGATTAAAAGTCGTTGACCCTTAAGTTCCTCTGCCTAAAGAAAAATATTTGCTATCTATTAGACTAAACTGCTATTGGTTTCCATTAAATTCAGCTTCTGGGACATATAAAGGTGGATGAGATTTGGATTTTAAATGGCATGTACATCAAGCTTATATAGACATCGATGCAGTGTGTTCACATAACTTACAAAACAATTCGAGCTGTAATGTTTAATTGATCAAATTTTGTGACCTTATATGTTAGCTGTATAGACGAACTCATACTGTGCAAATGTAATAAACGCTCTCATTACATTAGTTATGCCATTCGAATCCCATAACCATTGAAATTACCAATTACATAAGCATAATTTTATTAAAAAATTAGGCAACATTCTTTTGTATTCATTTTGTAAAAATATTTTATTCCTATGCATCAATCATTCTAGCTTTTTCTTAAGTTTAAATGGTGGAGGACCAACTTGCTGCATGAGCAACAGCTACTTCTATATAATAAATAGCTTCAGCCTGAAATTCAGCGAACCAATGCTAAGGCAACTCTATTTCATTCCTTTGAAAAATAACATCGAAAGAAAAAGAAACCTGTTAAAGTTAATGACTCGACGGAAAAGGAAATCATAGAATTGGGTTACTTAAAATTTTAGAGGTGATTTTCAGATCCTACTGAACGATGAATGCATCCCACAAGATAAACTATTCTCAGTCAATGAGATGTCGTCTTGCTATGGTCTTCTATTCTTACTGAGATCATGAAGTATAAAAAGTAACAAGAAGTAGATTGCATTTTTTCGCGTCAGCGAAACACAAAGCTAATACGAATGGAGCAGCTTTAGAGCTAGAAATCCTAAACGTCGACTCATACTTCTTAGCTTTCTTAATGATATTCGAAACATTATAGCTGTAAATATATCAGGTGTCATTTTCTATGATCCGATAATTCAAATAGTCAACGTGGCTGTCTTGTAAGTGAGGCAGCTACCAGACACTGGTATACCATAAAAAACATTGGTGATTCTGATGAGCCTTGACTGAACTAAGTTAGGTATACCGTGCGGAACAGCCTACTAAAAGTATCGGAACCAATCAGTAGCAGAATCAGAAAGATTTGGGCTCTAAATTCAAGGTGCATTATAGGCATCATTACGTTGATCAACGTTTATGCGCTTACACTTTTTACGACGCCTGCCGACAAAAAAAGTATTTATATTCTTCACACAATAGTCTTTGTAAATTTGCCACATAAACTATGTGCTATTAAATGAAATTCATTCCAGAGTTGGTGCAGATCTCGAGTCTTGGCCAAACTTTCCAGGAAAGTTTGGGGCAAGAAATCTAAATGGACAACGTCTCTCGTAGCTATGCGCAATGTTCAGTTTTTGGGTCGCAAACACCTTATTTTGAACAAGACCGCAACATAAAATCTTCTTCAAAACAACCCCATTTAAAGCATTCACATCAGCACCTTCACATTTTTATTAGGCGCGCTTATATGTAGAGCATACTACTCACGATTCCAAACCAGACTACAGCATGACATTAAATAGATTTTTGAAAAACTAAAACTTAAAAAGACTACTGCTTAACTCGGGATTAATGTCAGTCTTACTCATCTCACTGTGGAATTCGTTCCAAGCTTCCACTCCCGAGTTCAACAGAAAAACTTCACCATATTCATCTTAGGCAACGAATCGTTTGTTTCACTTTATATCCAAACATTTCGAAAGTGCAACTGGTTGTAATGCGAAGCTATTTTGATGACTGTTGTCCTGGTGACGAAATGGTTAGAACTTTCGAAGTTAAAGCAAAAACAAAGAGATAAATACTACGCCTTTATTGCAGTTGGGTATAATAAAATTCAACATACTGTCAGACGATGCGCAAATCACTATTGAACTGGAATAACACTACATATTCAAGAATATACGGATTCCGGTAGCTTCAATGGTATTTATAGTCTGAACAAGAGACCCATAAGGTAAGTGGAATCTAAAGTAGTTCGTAGGAATATAATAAATAAAAATAGCATTAATACTTTCTGAATATCATAGATGAGCTCGGTTGTACAATAATAACATTTTTGTTAGAAACATTACGTTAAAGCAAACAAAAGGTTAACGGATGTCGATCAAAGACAGTTATGGTATGCACTACACCGAAATTTTATCGATTATATTGTTTACCTGTGTTCATGTTTCATAGCTTTTTGAACGATTAAACAGTCTTATTCTGGAGGAACAATCTCTCCCGCAGTGCTCGCAACGATAGGTAGAAGTCTGTCGATCGGCGTCCGTTGCACGCCGGTGGCGTGATCTGCGTTCAGCAGCAAAGATCAGTATCTGCTTTTCCCCAGGTTGCAAATGACCCTTTACACAATGCCTCCGATGTGAGCGGTCAAGAGCATGTTCTTTTTAACTCGTGGGGTTAATGCCAAAAGCTTTCATATCTCTTTTGCAAACGTCTTTGTACCGCGAATGCAGTCTGCCCAATGGCCGACTTCCTGATTTCAACTTACCATAGAATAGATCTTTTGGAATACGACCATTTTCCATTCTGTATACGTGGCCAAGCCACCGCAGGTGGTGCTGCCGTAGTAGGGTGAACATGTTATGTAGACCAGATTTTGAAAGCACTTCATCATTGGTCACTTTTCCATCCACGATATGTTCAACATACGGCGGATGTTCGGTAGATATAAAGCATTCGGATTCCATTCGTGTCTTGCGTGGGTGGTTCAAGTTTTACTACCGTACAGTAAAGCATTTAGTACGTAGGCGCTGTATACCATCATCTTTCTATGTACAATCAAATTGCTGTTGCCCTTTAAATGAGAGTTCGATCGGGACAAAATGACAGCTACTCTGCCAATCCGCTTATCAATTTCCGTGTCTAGCGAGAGGATACCCGCAATAGTTTCATCAAGATATTTGAAATGATTTACTGGTTCAAGCTGACAGTTTCCATTTTTCATGAATGGAGGTGATACAATTCGTTGATCATGTCAACGGTTAATCCTCCTCTGCGTAAGCAACATTGAAATTCAGAGTAAACTCTATTAGCTAAAACTTGTAGCCCGATCTGTAAGACTTTTGCAAACAATTTGCCTACAACATTCAAAAGGGAGATTCCTCTGTAACTGTTGCAGTCGGCTCTATCACCCTTATTCGTAAATAGCGTGGTGACATTCTTGTCTCGCACGTCTTGTGGGACACACTCCTTCTGCTTCACTAAAGAAGCGAATGGTGAATATTCTGTAATAACGCTGTTCTATAGAATTTAATGAGCTCAGGTGGAATTCCGTCGTCACCAGGGACATTCGCGATCGCTAAGCGGTCGATTACCCTATTGAGCTCATCAAGAGTAAGTGGACTATCTAGATGTTGGATGGTTGGCAAGCGCTCAACATTTTCAAGTAAATGGGGTAAAACCGTACTCTCACTAGAGTAGAGAAAGGAGAAGTGCTCTACCTATCTTTCCATCTGCTGAGTTTTGTCGACAATTGGTTTGCCAGATACAGACTCAATGGGAGCTATTTTTAAATTTGTTTGGACCAATGGCTCACTTGATCCCATCATACAAACCGTGAAAATTTCCAGTATCAGTAGCTTTTTGGATGCTTAGGCTAATTTAAGTCAAATAGTCATTTTTAAATCGTCTTGAATTCTAGCTTCACTTAGAAGTCTCATGTTTTCATCTGTTGGTATACCTTTGAACCTCAAGAATGCTTAACTTTTCTCATCCAACACAGCAGTCATCTCGGAAGCTTTTGCTTCCAACTCGTCGCTTGTTCGAGCTTTCTTCGGACCGTAAGTAGGGAAAAACGACTCTTTCTAGCGATTCCCAGTTTTATAAATTCGATTCGAGTGGGGTCGCCTTGTTGAACTCGGCTGTAAAGGCTTTTGTAAATCGCGCAGCTAGATTAGGTTCGCATATGCGAGTGAAGTCTATCCTTAGTTTAGCAGACAATTTGGCGCGGTGAAATCTCGTCTGGAGAAACTTAGGTTTAGCAAAACCCAGCGAATGGTCAGCGTCAGTCTGCACTTCGATATGATCTGATGAGGGGTAGGATTCCTATATTAGTGTGCCTAACAAGAATAAGTTCAAGCAGATGTCAATGCATAGGCCGAGGATGTTTCCAAGAGACTTTGTGCTATGGTTTTGTTTGAAAGAAGGTGACACTGAATGAGAATGACGTCTGTCAAAATGATGTTAAGACCGAAGGTTCACAGAATACTATTTTTCTTGTATTTATTCACTAAGTAACTTTTTATGAAAGCCAAGTCATCATTAGCATACAAAAACGTGTTGGCTTTACCTGCAAGAGGCTTAAAGAAACAGCATGATGCCTGTTGAATGCAGTAGGGTGAGGGATTTTGATGGAGAAGTTATTACCAACATTTTACCGATAATCAACCTAGTTGTTTTAAAGTCTTCACGTTCTCGGGTGGAATTTTTTCCAAAATATTTTTTCTCTTAAATAATTCAAAAGCATTCTGTTCGCGTCCTTAGTATGCATCTCCACCCGAATCACCTCATTCAGAATTAAAACTCTGATTTCTTCAAATTTGATATGTATTTTCCACTATATCGCACTGCTATTTCAATTTTTGCCACAAGTTTAAATATTGTTGTGTGAGCCACAATTTAATGTTTTATCGTTGTATATATTTTGCAAACACTACCTCGAAAAAATATAGTTGAATGCAGATATTGCGTTACCACTAACGTTTACGCCGTTTAATATTTGCTATTTACCCTATTATGAGTTATCTGCGACTATGTATAGCTCCATATCGACGCAACACAATGAAATTGGTGACGAAAGGTGTCAAATCTAAGCTACTGTAGGAAATGCTGCGAAAAGTTCAAAGTATACATTACTCGTGAGTAGTTTTGAAAAATAGGTTTTGAATAAATTGATCATAAAAACTAGTAAATCGCAGTAATGGAAAATGCTCTTGACCGATCGGGGAATCAGCATCATGAAAAAAGAAAGTTTGTAATGAATCGGTGAGAGTAGTTTATTGGTAACGTTTCGCTTCTGACTCAGAAGCTTCGTCAGACCAAGGGTAAAAGAGGTTTTGTTTTATTGTATTTGTCAGACGAAGCTTCTGAGTAAGTAGCAAGACATTACCAATAAACTACTCTCGCCGATTCATTTGTAAATCGCAATTTTGACAGTAGTTAAGATGAAGTACTGAGCAAATACCTACGTTACTTCACGATCTGCTGTTAATTGTGTGCGGAATCCCATTGTGCTGTTATGTTGTTTGGATGTGAATATCGATAGAGAATTTGGTTTCAAAGCCTTTCAATTTTCATTAATGCTACCGCCAACTATTTGCACTTCAGTCATTTACATTTACAGGATTCCGTAGAAGAAGTCGAAGATGTTGTAAGTTCCACTGTTTATCTGCTTAACATCTTGAATTTGAACATCGATCATGCCAATTTATAACTTTGTAATAGCAAGGATCAGAACCACACTTCTAAGTATAATGTTTGAAAGGTTCATCTGTTTGAGCATAATTTATCTGCTAGATTAGTCGGTAGCATGATCGATATGTAAATTTACTTGTGGGAGGATTTTAGCATTCGATTACCTGTGATCTCACAAATGTAGATTGCATTCCCCAAAATCACGAATGCTTCAAGAATGATAGAGCTGAATATGATCCATAGATTGGGATTGAACTATTTGTAATCATTCCATATATTTTGTACGGCATATCTTGAAATATTTAGCTTGATGATAATCGCAAACGCAATGTAAATTACCATTGTTCGATGTTATCTACACCACCAGCAATTAAACACAAATGACAACTCTGTATACATTAAAAATTAATTTAAATGCAGTATATTTACTGAAGGTAATATAAGAAATTTGAACTCAAAGTACATAGTCAATACTTTTAAATAATTCTACTTTTTTGCCGCCTTTGGTGGAGTTTCTAATGAGGGCAACTTTATGTGAGTGCTGAACAATGTTTGGAACACTAAGTTCGTCATTTCTGCCGGTACACATGGCAGTAGACTTTCGATAATCCATGGATTTTCGCAAGCGAGTGAACGAAATCGTTCCATTGAGATTGGTTGTGTCAGAGTGCATTGAAGTTTCTCACATAGATAATTCATTGTATCCCGCGCTGGTTCGTCTGGATCGATTTCTGGGTTCTGTGCGGCAATGGACACGTCAAAAGTGTCATGTAATAGTCTTCTGACTTCAACGTTCCTTCTAATTAATCCGTCAGAGTCCAAGTCCATAATCCGGAACGCAAGTTCAGCTCGTTCACTGATTGTACCTCTCAAGAGGACTGATAATAGTAGTACAAAATCCACCGGACTGATTGTTTTCTTGACAATTCCTTGTCGAGATGACTGCATGCATGCTCGACACAACCCATCCAAGCTGAAAGGATTGGTTATGTCTAAAGTTCCATATAGAAACGTTTTCAGTTCATCAATTGTCATATCGCGTACTTCTCGGCCCGTGATTTCTACGCACATGTGTAAGAGTATACTCAGTTCGGTCTTGTTGAAATGCATTTTTTTCTGCTTTTCTGCTTGTTTGATAAGATTCAGGATAGCATTTCGCGTGGTTGCATTCAAATCCTCACACATTCCGCATTTGTTGATTTCTCGAATGTTACAACATTTCACGGATCTAGGCGACATTGGATCTACAGTTGCGTCCGGTCCTATATACATTATTTGTATCCATCAAATATGTCGCATAAAACTTACCGCGATATTTCTTATCCATCGTTTGCCAATTTTTCTTGTCGCCTTCTAAATTATGGCAATCGATTTTCATTCAAAGTCACAATTGTCACGTGATATTTAGATTTAGTCCGGTATGTAACAGATAAGAATTGCGAGTAATTGCTAGCACAATACACGTACTTCCGCCATTTTCTGCGTGCTGTTGGCTCTTCTAGATTAGGAAGACTACACCCAAGAGTAACAAGCTTAGAAACTGTAAAGTGATGGCTCATGTAATGGATATTCAGTTATGTAATTCAAGTCAAAATTGTGGCAAAGCAGCATGACAGCAACAGGATAATAGCATGACAGCTTGACAGGTTTGGCGCATATCAGTATTTGGTCTCGAATGAAAAGCGAACTTAGTTTACTGTAGTTTCTCTACGTATAGAACACACAACCTGGATTGAGGCCCATATGACTCGAGCAAATGTGAAAAGCGAGCAAGTAGATTGAATGTGAGTGATGTTACCAGCAAAGAGCTTCATCGTAACTTCTCTGCTATCTGTCATGCATTACTGAACTGAACATCTGTGAAGCATTCTAATGTGATTCTTAGAACTACAAGTAACTTGCAATTGCGATATGAGACTACATCAACCTCATCCTGGATGTTTTTGACTGTCTATGCCTTGCCATGGATTTAGATAACATTTTCTACCCTAATCCACATGGTGGTGTTGAGAAAGGACGAATTTCGAAAGCTTCTGCAGGTTAGGATTCTGCTATATATTATTAATAAAATGAGATCAAACTTTTTTATTTTGGATTTTCTTTTCGTGTTTACGATAGCCTCACATGAGTACACGATATTGTTCAAATAGCGATTATCATATACTAACAAGCTAACAATGTTCTCAACACATGATGACAACCTTAGAAATATCCTTAGAACCCTCATAATCCAAACTTGTATTATTTATACGACTGCCATACTATTCTAAACTATTTACAAACTCAGGTGGCTGTTTATCCGCACACGACGAGTCAAACAGAACATAAATAGGCTCGCTGTTTGTATAATGAGAAAGCATATAAATATGGAAGTGCTAGAAATATGATTAACACGTGACATTGGTATTCCATGCTCCAATGGCGACTGTGTGAAGCCCTAAGTCCAACCTTGTTCCTAGTATCAGACAGTGTCCCTCATCCACCGTTTACGATTAGTAAGAAATGTCACACGTCACCATTTATCGCCTGCTGGAAAAAGTGTCATTCTGTTTCATTTATTAAATAGATATCTTTAAATCACTGATTCATACAGATGAGTACCTTGATAAGCGAGGCAAGTATCAAGGGGTTGAGAATTGGTTTCTTTTTATCGATCGGCTACATTTTAACAGTGTAATAACCGTAATCTAAGCAAACTCAATTAAATGGTAGGTTACAGAGTTTCAGATGGAACAACGTTCACCTTTTTCAAAATCAGAAAATTTGTTTATTAGGGACTAATTAGTGAGGGTAGAAATGTCACTGCAATCGACTTGTAGTTTCATCTGCAACGACGATTTCAGCACAAAGGATGTTGAATATGACTCGATTTACAATAAAAAAGTAAATGAATCGAACAAGGATACCTCAAAGGTTTTCTTAACAGAGGAGTCGCAGGGACGTTCTGGAAAACCAATGTAAAATAGGCTGAGTAAAAAAAATACAAAAGTTGAAATACAGAATCACAGAATACTTCGGGTCCAGACACTTATAAATCACCAATTTACGGTGTTGCTCACATTAGACTGGAATCTTATCGAGATTATTTATTTGAATTACGTGTTCTCGCGTACGAACCCTGTTTATCAGTTGTTTGAGAGTTTACGAATTCGCCAGCGATTAAACGTGCACTAAACTTACGATTTTTGCCTCCAAATGATCAAAGCAAATACTTGGGTATTGTACGTGTTGGTATGCTTCAAAAGAATACACCAAATCATTTTTACTTTTATCATAACCCATTAAAACTTATAAACAGCATGACCGAAGCATATAACAATAAAGCACTTCACTTAACATTTATGTTGCTTGCGTATTGTTTGCATTGTTTTTTCAAACATTTCCACCAAGTGTTCATTAAAAATTCGAATCCGAATTTAACTATTAATTTTTTAGAAAAAGGATTTCGTCTGTCGCTACTTGATCAGTGATCAAGCAAAAAATAAGGTTTTAGTCAAACGCGTGAGTTCCGATCCATTTTAAACGATTCGATTTTTAGCGCAACATGAATGAATTGCTCGAGAAATATGACGCGAAGTACGAGGCATTTTATTTTCCACCAACCTACGACCTGAATGTACGTTACTTTCGGTTAGCGATAACTTTGCAGGGCAATGGAGCTAAAACGAAATTGACTATTGACGCTTGGCCAGCTCACGCTGCGAGTCGCTTTCGGGCAACCAATCAAATTTATGTATCTCCCGAAGGTCATCTGATACATCAACCCGCGGAAAAATCAAGTCCGTTGTAACCCGTGTTCAGACGATTGAACGTTTTAATAACTGAGCAATTTGCTGAAATCATTCACGTGTAATATACTGTGGTGCTCACATCCTCTTCATTTGCACACCACAACCGGTTTCTGGCTGTTTACCGTCATCCGGTGGAGAAAGTAATATCAGGTTCAGTGAGTCTTGAAACAGTGAATAGGGTTCGTAGAAAAGAACTGCGATATTCAAATGAAGAACCACAAATTGATCCATGCCCAAAGCACTCAAGGCGCTCATTCACGTGTATTTTATTTTGGTAATACCTGCTGTTTAAAAAAGAATGATTTACGCCTTATCGTCGCCATGAACTGATTTCCTAATATAAATTATAATAAAGTTAACAGTCTTTATAAATTATTAGAGGATTGGAATATGACTTTAAATAAATAATCCAAGGTTCTTGAGAGAATTGACTTTTAGTAATTAGAATAATGGAATTGTGAAAAAACTTCGTAGTGGATCTTTCATTCGTCATTGTCCATGTGTGAAATCTAAGTCTTGTTCAAACGTCTAAATTTTCAGGTGCTCGATAGTATACAATGCATCTGTAAGGCAGCGTGAACATGAAGAGAACGCATTTTGAGCTAATTAGGAATAGAAGCTTAATGAAACGTAACATGCCGCCTTTACCACAAGTCCGAAGCTGCTCGTGGCTGGTGTGCTTTTGTGTGTTTGATCGGAACAAAGGGAAAGCTTCCATATTTCTATAGTTGAATCACTAATTAAGGTTCAGCTAGAATCAATCAGTGTCTACCTCATATAAAAAGCATGGAATTTTCATGCATTTTGAATTACATTTTCTTGGTTAAAAATTAAAATCTAATGTGTTTCTCAGCGGCTAAATCCAAGAAATGATATATTGTATCATCAAGTGCTCCATCTTCAGTTCTAAGCAGAGATTATTGATGAATAACTTTTTAATTAAATTGTACCTTTTGAATTTTTAAAGAGCTACCACCGGTCAAGAAACCTCGCTTTTTGGAAATTTTGGAAGCGCGTGTAGCGAAAGAAAAAAACAAATTTCGGGTACCAGAGGGTCCTCCAAATCCATTACGACTTCAGGTATTCACCATTTTTCAGTGAAATATATACACTGATCAACATTTTTACAGATTTACCGCGAAGTGTTCACCATCTTCATTCAAACTTGCGTGTATTACGGTCCACTGTTAGCTAGGATCAAAGACGAGTATGAATCCTATTTAGCTCATCTTCAAGAACAAATGAAAAAGCTCCAGCCAATAAGGGTGAGTTTTTGTTTTAGTTACATTCAATCGTTTAAGGAACTTTTGTGGACTGTATCCCAAGAATGTGAAAACAGGGTCAGTTCCATCAAACGGAAGGAAAACAAAGGTAATGCTCATTAAATTTAATAAAAACAAAGACATGCTCATTTGGTTAACTGGAAATCAAACGAAACAGAGCAGCTCATTCCTAGTAGTTACCATATAATTTTCATTGCTTCGTGTGTAATAGATATAACCTGTTGAGAAACCAATCTAATTATTTGAAACTTATTAAACACCCTGATGATATTAAACAAAAAATGTAGAGTTTAATATTCATCGTTCAAGATATTTACAATTGGCCCAGGTATATTCATCTACACTATATCCTAGCAGCACCGTTAATCCTTTTTTCAGTATTAATATAATAATAACCGCTACTATTTTGAAACAATTTTGGGATTATTATATATAATAAAATTTTGTTTCTGACTGACCTCATCATATCCAATTTATGCGACTACCAACTCATTAAATCGTTCGTATCATTCTTTAGCAATTCAACCATGTGATAACTTTGATTTCTCCCCAAAAATTTCACAGTGAATTTCATGTAGTTGGTATAATGTTCTACTTGTAACTTGGTAAGTTAGAAGTAAAGATGGTCGCTGAATTCCGCTCTCATCAAAAAAGTAGAATGAAAGAATAAACTCATTTTAGCTAAAGTAATTTAGCTATCGAGCGAATTTACGGGCGTGAATATGTGGTGTTTGTTCAGAGTTGAAAGCGAAAATCTTATAATTACCAAAAGCATTTTGTGCGCTTGAACTTCCGCACAAAGTTTCCCAAGAGTTGAACATCTTTCGATTGAAGCTCCGTTCATCCACACGATCAACATATACTACTTTGCTGATGCTTCAAAACGGTCTACTGTAATTGTAAAAATTTACTCGAGATTATCTCAAAACCTATCGAAAATGCAAAATAGAAACGATATTAAATTTCTGTTGATGAATTCAAACTTTATCTCAATAAGGTAAGATGTTGTAATCGTTAGGTTTACTTACTGATCAGATAAATTTAATCACAAAAATTAGAAGTAACCCGGGCAAAATGAGTTTCTGACAATCTTTCTAGTGATATGATCATTTCAATAAAGGAAAATATAATAGCTTCCTGAAAGGTATTTAATACATTATGATAATGTACCAACAAAATGTTATATTCCAAACATACCACTTGAATTGGAATTTTTTCGATTAATGCAACATATTTTGTATACGTTTCGGAATTCAATTCGAAAATTCGCACTCATAATTTAATGCCATTTTTCGAAAAATGTAGATATTAAAAAATTGAAACAAGAAAAGAAGGCTCTCATGGCAAAAATTGCACATCTTCATGAGTCAGGCAACTCTTTATCGTGTGAAGTAAGTCAAATTTCCGGTTCATCAATTTAAACCAATGAAATATATCCGAAATTATCAAAATATTACAAGATTCTACGCAGGTCTAAATATTGCTGTTTATTCGATAAACAAATGACGAAAATAAAGAAAGTTTAGCATATTTGACGGTATTTAAACAGCACGAAATTTACCTTACAGTAATAAATTTATTGGAAAATGTTTGAGATCGATCGATTTATCATGGCCATAAAAATCAAATTTGCAAGCAATCGGTTAGTTTAGTTTTAGTGTACCGTTCCGTCTGTGAGACAGGAGCTTCGTCAAACGAAAGGTGAGAGTAGTTAAATAGCACTCCATTCACAAAGCTTCAATGTCAGAAACGTTGCCCAAAAATTGCTCCCACCTTACAGTAAATTTGAGACTGAGTTTACAATTTATTCCTGTGATTTTCCTGCTAGGTCGATCATTTGGTCGAGGAACTCGAGAAGAAAGCAGAAGAATGGCGCGTGGAATCGGATGGACGTAAATTACTAGTGTCCGAAGTCAACGAGCTTACATCTCGGTTGAAAGAAATCGAGAGTTTGGCAAGAGCCGAAGTGATTGACGATTCCGAAGATCCCATTAAATTGAGAATAGCACTTGAGTAATTTCTCTGTTTGGATTTTTTTCACACAATAAAAACAGTTTTTAGATGCAGTTGCATGTATATTATTTTGACACAAGGTTCGCATTTTGGGTAAGCAATGTTGAGGATAGAAATACATTCTTTCTAATATCAATTTTGAGAACCATTGTGGGTTTACAAAAACAAAAGCCTAAACACAAAATGAAAACACCCAATCAATAAGGTTAAAACTCACTCATGTTTCGATATTTATTCTGGCCCCATGAATGATTTAGTTATTGTATTATGTTTCTATTCATTCAAAACGCAGGGTGCCCTAGAACAAAGTTTGTGAACAATGGAATCGAAACATTATAATAAAAAAACAAACTTGTAGGGTTAAATCATGCAAAAATGTCTCTTTTTATTCAATTAGTTATTCATTCCTATTAATTGTAAATAGGATGATCTATCTAAATACTAGTGAATTTTGTCTTATGTTTACTTGATGAACACAATTTTCATTCTGAGCCAGCCGAGTATTAGGCTCACATTAGTAACTGGATCAATTGGTTTGGAATTATTGTGGACGTGCGAAGTGCATTAGCGATAAGTGTTAATCGCCTTCCGGCAAAACACAAAAGCATAAAGCTCCGAAATGACCGGCGACGACTATTGCGAACTGATAATATTTCAGGTTTCGGAAGAATTGCATTGGAAGAATTCAAACGACAACATATTTGGAAGTATGAGATGATGGACAACGTCAGCTGCAATCGAAAGATATACAATTCATAAATGTCGGTCAAACAAGCCCTGCGTGGCTAGGGCTCGAAATGTACCGGTTGCCACGAACTCGACTGGAAAATAAGATCGCAGTGACAACCGGGACAGACATGTTTGAGAATCAGTGTTGTGATTGCTTGTTTTGTCTATTTGGTTTGTTATTTGACTTGTGCGTAATAAACGCGTTTGACTGATCGGCTATCTCATTTGTTGTGGGATTTGTGAACGCGATTAGCGTTGCGCAGTTTGACCTCAGGGATGAATTGCGACTAAATCGATGTGTGTGCGTGCAACGCGGGAGGGTAATGTTGGGCCGATGACCGTAAATGCGCTAAGTGGCCAGATGTTCACCACCTGCCGCTTGTTGATCTGAAATGAACTAACACAATAGTATCCCACTTCTCTACCCGACCCGCTACACTCTGGTAACGGGTTCATTTGGTTCAGCATTATGCTATAATGGATTGCGAAATACTTTGATTATTACACTTTAACATGAAAGTTTAATTAATATTAGCAAGCCAATAAGAGTAATCTTTCATTTAATTTCGTTAGCCAAGCACAAAAGGAAATAAGCAATTTGCAATCCAAAGTGACCGAATTCGAGGCGGAATACGAGGCTCAAGTGCCTCGCGTGAAGTACGAAGAAGTCCGGCAGTCTCTGAATGAACAAATCGAGGAAGTCACCAGGCTGAAGGATGAATTAGAGAGTACGCAGAGTCGATATGAGTATGTTTAACTCTAACAGTGTATTCAGCGCAAATTTCTATTATATTCTAATTCGTTCTTTATGTTTGTAACTACTCATGAGTACCAAGTTCTTTGAGATATAATCACAAAGTTGATCACGACGGACTACAATGGAATTACTGAATTCGAGTTTTACTCTTGAGCTCGTCAGCAGTGCATTTGCTCCGCTTTGGATGGGACTCGAATCCCCGATCATAATTAATGTAGTTCCACGCCTGGCTTACCGTCCATTGTTTGACCGATCACGAGTAAGCACACGTAAATCTTTCTCCATTCTGGCACATCTGAGTAGCGATACATGGCCGACCAGTCGCGAATGAGCCAGCATCGTCTGTTGTGGTCCCCCAAATGATCTGATCTCCGTGGCAGGTCTTCACATCGGATACGGTATAATATATTGTATTGTTGATTGCAAAGTGAGACTCAGCGCAAGGAAATGGTTCAAATCGAAATAGGTTAGAATAAACATGGTGCGGTTTTGCCTCATTATAGCTGTGTTTAGTTTGAAAACAGTTAATCACTATATTTTGATGTTACTTCATATTGTGATTGTTTTTGCCCGTACTTTGAAAAATTAACACAATACAGTTAACACATGAGACTTATGCTCTTGACCTCAAAACCATAACTAAGAAGTGTTAATTGAACTCTCCCGGTGGCAATTGAAAGGTATGATGAGGACAAACATTTTTTGCAAAGGCACCGCAAGTTGTGATCAGTTGGCTACAATATGCTGCATAATTCTATGTGAGCACTCATGCACACCTGATTTTTAATCGGTCACCTGATAAAACTGGTGCTAAATACTTCGTTAGCATCAGTAACAAGATCTAAGAAAGCCATTACGAAGGGAAGATTACGGAGAAAACACCATGAGGTGCATGAAAATATGTATTTAAATAGAATAGATCCGAACTGGTATAAAATTTTAGCTCCAGTAATTGTATCACTTCGATCTAAAATCGTCAGATGACACAAGTTTGCTAGGAGAAAAGTATACATTGAAAATAGAATAATTTTAAATGCTAAAAGTTATTTCAAGCGCCTGCTTGAACAATCTTACTTTTAATGATTGATTTACTTTCTAGCTCAATTCATATATCTAATAATTACCGTGAATTACTCAAATAATGTGCGTTTCAAATAAAATTAACAAAATAGTTATCAAGGAGAATTATTTCATGCTAACTTACACTTTCGCAATCTTTGTTTTTCTTTGTATCAAAAAATACAAGCCTTCTACAAGAACATTGCGTCACCTTGAATACGTATCGGGATTTGTACTATATCCAAGTCACTTATGCATCCAGAGCACTGGCCAGCAAGTGAGTATTGACAATGGTTATGCGTGAGTTGTTGGTTTATTTAATCTAAAAGTTTCAACAATGTTTTTGTTCACGTTACAGAGGTGATCCGTCACAGAAGGTAGAGTTGGTCACAGGAATGCTCAGCAAATGGAGACGTGTTGTGCAAGATAAACCATGGGGTGAGGTGCAACGTTTAGTTGGCGATGAAATGATGCGACTTGAATCAGGTCAAATGGCCATTTCTATGCGCTCTTCGAGAGCAGCCCGCCATCGACAAAACACGAGCCAAGGTGAACAAATCCAACAACAACAACAACCAAATCCGTCTCGCGAATCGGTGCATCGACAAGAATGAACCTGAATGGAGACATTCGAGTTCCTTTCTTCGATAACTGATTCCATCTTTCAGTCGTCGATTGTGGCTTGAACTCACACGAAAGAGTATAATCATTTCAAAGACCAAATGGTCTCAAAATATAACCAACTTAAAGTCTTTGTAAAATAATGCCAACGCATTTTAGACTCAACTTTTTAAATGGTTGCAAATGAAGTGCATAGGGGATACGAGGTTCGATTCTCAATCAAATTGTCCAGCGCGAAACGCGTTGGGTCGCACATTTCGCGAATTTCGCTTAATCACTCTCCATACCATACCCACGCTTAAATTGTGTATCAAAAATAGTTGGGAAAATAACTGTGACCCGCGTATTGGGCGGAATGAGATCATATTTACCTTCTCGGGCTAAAATTTATTTGGAGAGGGGCAACCGCCTTACTGTCCACATTTCTAAACTGAATGTAAACAATTAACTCGTACATCTCAAGTCATAGAATGTGCTCGGTGTGATCTCTTGACACCCTCATGCATATTACTATGATCTAATCCGAATAACTATTAAATTTATGAGTTACTTATCTTGAGTAAGTTTCAAATTGATATATCTAATCCGCAAGATATATAGGTCATTTAATGAAATGTTATTGGATTACAGGGAAATACAATAAATATAAAAAACTTCGAATTTTTATACATGAATGCATTTCAAACAAGATTATTAAATGTTGTCTAGTATTATCAAGTTGTTATGTTTGAGCAAATGCTGAGGTCGAGTGAAAATTTCAGTACACGGATGGTTTACCAACCGGAATGGAACAACAAATTTCCTTAGCATGATTTATACATTCAACATAGATTGTTAATATCCCACAAATTCACATTTCGGTGCATCGAATCTAAAATTTACACGTGTTAATGTTGTGTATACCGTATATTTTTCCATGAAAAACGAAAAGCCTTGTGACACACATTCAAAATCGACGAAGTAAAAGATCTTATTTAAAACTAAAACAAGAAAGACCTGTTCGCGAATTCAAGCTGAGCTTATTGGCTTATCGTTTCGTTACATAGACTGGGTTTTACTCCGTATTTTATGTACTTATCAGATCAATACAAGGAAACAAGTTCATTCGAAGTTCCGTTTAAATCCAAGGATCATCTTTATGAAATTTATTCACGAGAAAATCTATTCACGTATTCCGAAATTTAAGAATTCTCCCTTAGGGTACATTTGACGATGTCTGTAGTTTGGGAGCTCAGTTCGGACAAATTATTAACTAGCTCAAACTGTACCATGGTAAATCGTTTTGACTTTGCAAGGAACAATTCAAATCACAGCAACGTGTTTAATCGAGCGAGGTTAACAGAAGCATTCTCCTTCAGATTTTCTAGCGTTTAAGTAGAACCTCGAGACATGATACTTTTGAGATGGGATGGCGATTATCACATTTGTGTTAGGTTGGCAGAAATGCACATGCAAGCAACAGGAAATAACACCTAGCCAGATTGCTGGGCAAATAAGCATTTTTGTCAATTGTATGTCTGTCAACATAATCTACGTCTATTGTTATGATGTGTGTACTGCTGTAGGCTACCAGACCTGGAGGGTTTGTTTCCCACATCGGCTATATTCTGAATACGTGCTCTCATGCACCATGTCTATCAGAACATGTATTCGGACAAATCCATCGGAGTTTCTTCATTAATTCTGTTGTGACTAGCAAGCTGGAGTCAAACAAGCATTTATCGTCAAAAATGAAACGCTTGGAATACTCTCATAAGTGATTACGTATAAAAAATTACCGCCTAAATGGAAAAAATTACATTTAATTAAATGGCAACACAAAACATCCATCTCACATTTAGAAGTTCTCTAGAGTCAAAATTGATGTTCTTTTATATTTCCAAGTGCGGCATCAGTAACCGTCAATTTCTAGCTTACCAACAGGAATTGTAACATATTACCATAAAATTTAGTATCGTGTTGATCGCGGCTTTTAGCTTTTTAATGCTTCATGCTGAAGTTAACATCAAGTCATAAGTAGCTTATTTACATGTTATTAGCACAATGTAGAAAATGCTAACATATAATGGCATGCAAAAATGTCAAATTTTATTGCTACTGTAGAATTCAAATAACTTTGGTTCAAACATGGCGTAAAATATTACAACGCAATCTTTTAACTTCACTCTCCAGTTCACCGCAAATATAACTGTACAGTAAGAGGTCGAATCAAACTAATAACGCAGGTGAGCAATTTTCGTCGGAAAGTGAACCGAAATGGCAACATTGAAGTTGAACGACCAAGAATGCTTATGTATCATTTTGGTATGAATAGATTTCATCATTGCCTATAAAGTTGAAAACAAATTAGCAACATCAGACTCGGGGTGCGCTAATAATCCCATTTTGAATTGTATATTATCGAGATGTTATACTTGTGGGTACTTGTCGTCTAATACCAACATTTCACGATGAGTGATTTATGGGAAGTATACATTGACATAAATTTGTATGCGACGAACTTGATTTAGTTTCGAGATATTACTTTTTGTTCTATTGAAACATACATACACAACATAGAAAGTTTTATTGCAATGGATACAGCGCACGTATAAACTGGCATTCCTTTTCGTCGAAATAAAGTTAACCGATTCAATTCTCTGGAGGTTAAAAAACAATCTTCAGGTGAGATCATATCAGGAACAATGGAGTTAAACTATGTGATAAATCGATTCGTAATATTATAAAAACCAGAGTTAGATTTATAGTGAATCGCACATTTAGTTTCATTTTTCGACCCGAATTAATTCCTTTAAAAATCCAGTGGTTTCAAACTCAACAATTTCTGCAAGAAACCGGGTTGTAATAGATGTCAAGGTTCGTCTAAAAAGATTTTAATATTATCGGTAAAAGTAAACAACGAACTTATAAGCGTGTTAGTCGGTGGTAGTGTTATTCCCTGGCATGCACTATCATACTGTACTCTGATTCGTCAATCAAAAGAGAATCGTATGACACGAGCCACAGGAAACAAGCAGAAATCAATTTCATATAACGCATTAAATAGCCAAATATTGGTTTATAAATAAGCCATCGTTCGAAGAGCATAGACAGGGCATGCTTAAGTAAGCTATCCGAATAATTGGGGTGGTTCGCCGGCTAGATAAATTGTCCCGGAGTAAATCCCTTGGGCAGATTCAGCATTGGCAAACGGACCAAATAAGCACCGACACGCAATGGAACTAATTTAGAGATTTTTGAAACTGAAGATAGACGAGAACTCGCCGATCGTTCCTAAAAGATCTAAACATGAATTTCGTTTTAATGACCACAGCAGAACAAAAAAGTGGATAGCGTTAGGGCGAGCAGCGTGGATACAGTATACAGCCAACAAAACTTTTACTACTTGGCAAAGTTTTCGTATGATACGCAACAAAGTGACTTCACTTATTCGAGAGGATAAGGAAGTGCACCAAGTGATGCTGCTGTCAAAAACGGATCGCAAACCTAAGTTACTACACAAAATCATAAACGCGAAAGCAAAACCAAACCAGGTATTTTTTCCGTCCAGAATGGTGAAAAACTCACTGAGACCGCATTGGAAACCGCAAATGCTCTCGCGATTTATTACTCTAAGGCGCTCGTACCAAAGGTTTTGGTGGAAAGTTGTGAGTATCCAGTGGACTAAGGAATCGAAACATTTAGAGAAATTTTGATAAATCCAGAGATTTTCGCAAGTCAATTGCTCAAACTAAATGTAAGAAAATCCTCAGGTGCAGATAACACCACACTGGATGTTCTCAGTTTCTGTCATCGGCAGCCTCGTGAACCGCTTTCCAGCCTGTTTAACTATTTGATGAATAAGGGAGTGGTGCCGAAAGATCGGAATTCCGGCGTGATAACACCTATCTTCAAAAGAGGCTACCGATCTGACGCTGAAAATTATCGTCTCGTTATTCTATTACCAGTTATCGGTAAGGTCATGAAACCTATCGTCTCGGAAAGAATGGCTGCATATTTTGGATTGCGTAATTTGTTTTCGCCAGCGCAGCATGGATTTCGATCTTATCGCTCTTGTCTAACAAATCTTCTCATAGCGTTAGACGACTGAACAAAGGAGTTGGATAGAATTTCTTTCATTCACGTCTGTTACATTGACAGTTCTAAGGTTTTCGACAGATTCAATCACCATTTGCTTATTCAAAAACTGATACGTTTAGGAATATGTGAACCCCTTCTCTCATGGTTGTGCGACTACCTGTCCGATCGCAACGCCCGAGTTAATGTAAACGGAGTGCTATCCCAAATGTTCAAAACCACCAACGGAGTCTCACAAGGATCCGTGTTAGGCCCGCTTCTCTTTCTAATATGCATAAACGATTTACCACCAACTCATATCGTCCAAAATGGTCCTGTTCGCGGATAATATAAAAATTTGTACGCAAATCAGTTCTGCGGATGATTGTGAGAAACTGCAAATGAATTTGGACAACGCGTCAAATTGAGCGGCCTTGAATGAGATGACATTCAACATACGGAAAATTAAGATGCTCTACCTTGGCAAGAATTTTCCTTGGACATATCGATTGGGAACTGAAAACTTGGAATCTAGCTCGTTAGAAAAAGATCTTGAAGCATAGATACGGAGTACAGGGTAAACTCCATTCATGGATTAAAGAATGATTGATATCTCGTAAGATGTATGTTAGAGTCAAAAACGACCTATCCGAGTTGATTAAATTTTCCCGTGGTTTCCCACAAGGATCAGTCCTCGGACCGATTTTGTTTTTAATATATATAAACGAATGCCTACTCTATTGCAGTCGTCCGTGCTTATTTTCGTTGATGACGCAAAGCTTTGGCGCAAGATAAACTCCACAGACGACACGCAGAACCTGCAACGGGATCTCGATATGATTCACACTTGGTCCCTAGACAACAGAATGCCCCTGAATGCTTCGAAATGCAGCCTATTGTCTCTCAACAGCAAGTCCAGCAAAGAATATTATCTTTGTCGCACTGTTATTAAACCCGTCTCATCCGAAAAACATTTAGGTGTGATTATCCAATCAGACTTAGGAAACTCAATGCAATGTCGACTGGCTGCCTGCAAAGCTGAAAACAACTTGGGTCTCCTCAGAAGAGTCCTAGGTTCGTTTGACCCAAATATTGTCTGCAAATTGATTTCAACGTACATCTGTCATCATGTTGAATATGCTATACCGGCATGGGATCCTTGGTTGAAAAAAGATATTCTGCTATTAGAAACTCCACAGCGCAGAGCGACAAAACTCGTCCTGGGACTATCTATTTATCCATACGAAACGAGACTTAAATTATTTAATAGGCATTCGGCTCAATACAGACGGAAACCAGGAGCATTAATATTCATTTGGACAGTGATTAATCAAACAAATCATCCTTGCAGTCGTTTGTTTCACATTTCCCATAACACACGTCTGCGAGGTCACCAATCGAAACATTCCCAACAGCATAGCAGGTTTAACTGCCGCAAATATGCATTTTCTGTTCGCAATGTGCAATTGTGGAACAGTTTACCTACTCATGTGGTAAAATCTGGAATCATTGAAGTTTTCAAGAAATCACTAGATATCCACATGGACAAGTATGTTTTTCACGTTTGACAATAATCTAACAATATTTTGATATTTTTTACCATCCGACCCGATGTACATTTTGTGGGTCTTGTAAAGCATAGCTTTCTACCAGCATATAATCTATGAATAAATCTATGAATCTATGAATAAATATCATTGCTCCACGTCGTAGAATAGAACTTGACCCAAATATTCAGTTATACTAATAACAGATATTATTTCATGGATTCGGTCGCTCAGACGTTGATCATACAGACCCGACAACGTGGAAAGGCAACATTCGGGTTATATGCAATGAAAACAATCTTCACCATTTACATGATTTTCATCACACACGCAATCAGTGTGTGATCCTCTGGTGCAGCAACCTTAGATCTTCAACGAGCCAGATAGTCTGCTTACATAAACACCGCTAATGTACTGGACTTTTGATTTTTTCCCGTGAGCAATTCGTTAACCATCAATACAATCAGATGACATCTAATACGGTTAAATTAGTATCCCAATTAGACAATCACCCATAAACATCAAACTTGTAAGCCCATTACAAGGGCAATGCTCTCCTTACATTATCTTGATTAAAACGGTACATGAACTTAGTACAGTGCTTGTAATCCGTGAAGAATAAGTAGTTTGCCATCGCCATTATGTCATCGAAATTTCACATCATTGCTTCTTGCACAGTTCTGCAGTAGCAGTATTTCAAATTTATGAACTGCCTCATCCTCTATGACCCGTCACTCTTATGTAATATATATATATATATATATATATATATTCTGGCAGTGACCCATGCTCATCAGGTTTCCATAATCCATACACCAAGGTCTTTTTCCATCTAGCTCCATGACTATTTTTGTCCCAAATCGCAAGAACATTTTTTCTAATGCGAACCATTTTGTTTTTCTGCTTATTGAATGTTATATAATTTACAGTCGCCTAATCTGACAGGCTCAAATCCAGTTGCAGTTTCTCACAGTCTTCAACATAATTGAGTCGAGTAGTGGCAGTCAACGTGCAATGACTACGAGTAGCTTAGCACGGGTTTTGTTGATTTTGCCTTTGAATGTACGCTCGTATGCAATTCGAGTGAAAATAGAGACTCACCGATACCGGGGTCCAGGCGATATATCCAGTACAGTTTTCGGATTCCAAAATAGCGACTCACAAATAAAATTTTACATTTCGTGTACAAGATGTATCACATGATTATGAATGTTAACTTCGGAATAGGTTTTTTTAAGATTTCCCAATGTGCCTGTTATTTCCGCACTGAAAGCACACTGCCGTTTGGAAACAGTAGATTAAAATCCGGTGCAAATCTTTGCAGAACACAAGAGTAATTATCTCTTTAATCTTTGACAGTGAACTAATCTTGTACTTTACTAAGTTTATTATTACGATGCTTTGGTCGAAAAAATCACAGCGTTTCGAATGCTAGATGCATGCAAGTCATCGTGGAACAGCATTCAGTGTAAGCTAATTCTGGTTACTTACCATTTTTGCTAATATTTATTATGCGTAATCCCGGCAATAAATCAAGAGGACAGAAGTTATTTAACAACTCAATGAAATTTTATTCAGTATCTTGATTCAACAGGCTTAGGATGACACTACAGTATAAATCATAACATTTGATTAAGTAAGAATAGTGTACTTTTACTGATTGTTTTGAGTCGGCGTGTTTCTTCATTTCATTGTAAAGCTCACATCCATTAGCAAGAATTCGGGGATTTGTGGTTAAAAAAGACAAAACCCAAGCAGTGTAATGTTTTATTTCATGCCATCGGTAAATGTACTTATATCTTTACATTATCTCATCTCTTCCAACTAAGAATTATTTCGTTTTAAAATACTCTCCCTTAAGATAAGTGTGCTTGAGTTGAAGCTTGTGCAATTCATTCTGCCAAAATCGAAACTTCCGGGAGGATTATACTTCAGTAGGAGTTAATTGGTACCAATTAGAAACAATAAAGTTTGGTGAATCAGGTGAAAGTATCGAAAACGGGTCTTGAGAATATACAATGGTTATTGCGGGCTAAGTTTAATATTTTGTCCTCTGAGCAATCGAATCGATCTTGGCTTACTTCTGATTCTTTGTGTGTACATTCTGCTATGCTTTCTCGTTCAACCGAATATTCTTTCCATTTTGCATCAAAGTTACTTGCATATTACGATGGCATGTGCACCACCGCTGAAGATGCATACTACGTTTATCTTTTCTTTAACGCATTAATTGCTACCATCCATGCTATGCTGAACGGAGCCTAACGTACGGATATCTATAAGTGCATTAGGTACGTTATCTCATTTTTAGCATTTTTAATTCTTAGTTCGGTCATGCATCTTTTAGTCGCAACTATATCTAATACTTCATAAGGACTTAGATACCGTCACCGAATCCCGGGTCTTCTTGATCAGATCATCTTATTACGGAAACGATTGCCATCAAAACGATTCTTGACGTGAACCTGAGAAATTGTTGAACAATATTTTCAGTAAAAACGAGGCAATAATTTCCCGTTTGCGGATGATGTGACATTTTTAATATTTGTTTAGGTTTTCGAATATGTGTCAGTTCTTCAGAACCTTCATTAGGCAAAATTAAAATCATTTCTTCAATGTATAAACGTTATTGTAACAAGACCACTCCACAGATTATTCTACACGTGTATCATTGTACATAGCTCATAATGTTTTCTTAAGTTCGTCGAAATAAAAATCGCTTTGGCATGTTGTAATGACTTCGTGTTGTAATTCCTTTCGTATCGAGTAAACCCAATTTATTCAGTTCATTTTGGTTTTATTTTCTAAATACTAAAATGAACAGCTTTTATCTTTCAATGGATGAAATTTGATTTTTCACACAATCTGATCAACAAAGGGCTAAACGGAAGTCGTATCTTTCAACAAATATTGTGCTCTGTTTGATGTATAACGGTACGAAAATTTAAAGCTTTATTCAATGCGGAGTAGGTAGATCCCGTTCCAGAGGACCTTTATCTACTGCTTACTTAGCACATTCTCCTTTACTTATCTATCTGTTCCGTCGTTCTCGAAACAATGGAACTCTATGTACGCTTTTCTGTTTTGTTCAGTGAAGTTAATTTATCACACAGCACAATCGATATGCGCCCAGCACAGACTTGGCGGCCAGTTTTAGTTTTGATTCTGAAATTTCGTCATTGGCACGCATCAACGACACGTATATGATGCTCAAGATCAAACCAGCAAAAAACGAACACACATTTCAATCACACGCAACTTTCGGTGTGGTGTGATCAACTTAAAAATCTATGATATTTCAATGATGAACTCACAACTGAGAAATGTTTGATGTTTGAAAAATCAATCAGCTTAACAAAACAACAGAATGACGAGTTATATGGAGTAAAACATATCATCTCCTTGAACTTGATAGAGACTCTCATGTAACGCATGATTTGAAATGTATTCATCCAGCTTGGAAGTGAAAACCACAACCGATTCTAAGCGTGTTCTAAGCATTCGTAGCCCAGAATTGTACCTGCTGTTACAAAAGCTTCACGGCTAGTCGTTAAAGAACAACTGCCGTTTAACTTCAATAAATGCAGGATCATAAATGTGGAGAATCGAGTAGAGTTCACAATTCATATAGATTCGCATGTCCTTGAAAATTGCAGTGAATAAAAATATTTGGGTGTCTGGTAATGCTCCAGTTTAAAAACCTCACTTCAAACTAACAGTGCCTTTAAAAAAGCAACACGTGTCCTAAATCTACTCAAATGGGTATTTGGGACATCTTCGCCCAAGATATTCCCAAGGATGATGAATACATACTTGCGACCAGTCATGGAATACGGTATGCATTCATGGTCTCCGTGGCTTAGAAAGGATGTTGAACTTATGCAGCGAATCTTTCCCCGCTCAACAAAACTAGTGCTCGGCATCCGAAACAAGCCTTATAATGAAAGCATAGCTCAACTGAATCTGTTCGACTTTCCCTATCGACGAACCCAAGGAGACCTAATCTTACTTTACAAAATATTCCATACCCCGAACCATCCCTTACAAGAATTATTCACGCGAAGGGATACGAGAAATTATCGGACCCATGAATATGTGCTGGTCATACCTCATTCCCGTCCGAACTGTAGAAGGTATTTTTAGACTGTCCGTGTCTGTTTTACTTGGAACAGTTTACCTTCAACCGTTTCACAGTCCACTAAGTTGCATGAATTGAAAACAAAATTAGACGAATTTTAATTGAATTGTTCGTTTCCTAAACACTTATATACTGTATAATCTAATACCTCATACACTGATGATTGTCAGTGATAAAACGAAAGGGATCAACGTTTGCTACTGGAACTAACATTGTACTTAAGTTAACCAAATCAAATGGTAAACCGAAATTAGCAAACGATTGAAAAACCGAACCATTGACAAATGAACTAAAAATAAGCGCTTCGCCGTATGTTTATCATATTTGTGATTTATTCGTGTTGCATACATGACGACCGATAAACATGTTTTTGAATCCAAACTAAAAGCAATGAATTTCGTTGGTCAGATAGAGAAAGTAATGTGGACACAAAAGTAATAGAAATCTGTGCAAAATATTTTTCCATACAAATTAGAAATGACACCAAATTATCCTTCAAAAATAATCTACTAGAAAATTCAATATGTTTTGAGCGATGAATAGAAAAATTGTAAATAATTAAACGGAATGTTTCATATCGTATATACTTCTCAAGCTGTCTTCAACTCGTCACTTTTGAGTTAAGACAAAATTCGTTTGAATCAAATCTCTCCTTTTTTGTGCTATGGCACAAAGAAATTTCCACGCAATTTTCGTTGATATACACCCTGATGAGATCTTCTAGACGGAACAGATATTCATCCGTATCGTGCATGACTTCGTTTCGCATGAACAAGGCAAGTTGAAAGACATATTCGTAGTTGGGACCGCATATACCCTTTGCTTGAGCGATCTGTTGTGCCTGTAATATAACAATGCAAACAATTAATTAACAGTGAATCAACTAAAATTTGCAACTACAATTGACACCTAAATCCAAGGCTGTCAATCACTTAGAAATCATGCGATAACCAACTGTTCGTTACAAAACATTCTTTGTAAAATAAGAACGTTTTTGAATAAAACTATAAACCTATACCTGATAGGCAAGTTCTAAATTCCTCTTTCGCATGAATTAAGTAGGTTCATTGAAACTGCTGAAAAGTTTTTTATTTTCCGTCACGTGAATGTAAGTTGTCATCATACGTACAGTCCCGACTATTTGAGAATAATTAAACTTAAAGTGTTATATATAATTTTTGACCAATCGATTAGAATACACGAAACGTCACGCTGAAATGATTACATTTGAAATTATGGTGGTGAAAAGGTTTTAAAAGCTTGGAAATGATATTATAACATATAACAATGTCCTATGGCTCGCTAGGTTCAAAGTGCTTGCTTGAGGTTGAACAGACAGGTTAAGCTGCAACATATTCCTGGAACTGGAAATAAATTTATTCCCCATAGATTTTTTGTCTGTGAAAGCCATTTTTATTTTATGATATTCCTTAAGCGTATTCGTTTTAATATGAATTAGCAATTATTTTGAAACGATTCGTTTCTACTTGGGATCTGCTATAACTACCAAACATTTTCTGTCAAGAAAGAAATGATATTTTTTATTAGGTTTCACTGTTAGGCCCCCGAAATTTGACGCGGTTTATTTAAACATAAACGTTGAGCTGAAATTTCGATTATATTAGAATAATGTCTTTTTTTCTTCAATCACTGATTATACAATATGTAATGGTCTTTGCATACTATTATGCTAATTTCATAATCATTATGACCAAGGAATTATAGATCTTACTTCATAAGTGTTACTGTGACTTACTTGCACTTCAAGCGAAGCTTCACCAAGGTATAAGCATTCGCTTTCGGCACAATCGGGAATTTTTTGCCGGTCACCTCGATGTATACAAACCAGTGCATTAATTTGCTTCTCAAAACGGGTACTGTGCGACGGATAGAAAGGAAGTGTGACTAGCTCGTATCCACCAAGTATCACTTCTCGTTCGTTCAAGTGTTCCATGGCGGCCTTGATTTGATCCGTGCCAATTAGCTCGTAACCGATGCCCCAAACGCGGGAATTCGAATCGGATGAAGGCACAATGGTAGCCACACGACCGGGCTGTAATAAAAAGAAAAAATTGTAAATCATTATAAAAAATTCGGTTTCAATACATGCGAATCCCGATCGCACTGTCATTTTCTGAAGAGCGGAAACAATAATAAACCGGTCGCTGTGTGTGAGATGAAAATGCATGAAAATGCGAAAATCTGATTACGATTTTTTTTAGTTTTTTATCATTATGAAAAATTACAAGAAATATGTTGTTCAAGTTCCCGTCAATATAGGGACTAACCATTTAAAAGAAACACCACTCTGGCTCTACTGGAAACTAATCACTGATGTAGTATTCTAGTCAGACCAACTATACAATCTAAAAATCTTTATACTCAGATCCATGTCGGTCATATTCATCACCTCCTATATGACTAAAAACTTTGGAAAGACGCAAGTCGTAACTATTAAAATATGATGACAGAGGCGACTAAGATTGGATTGCTTCATACATCGAGCTGTGTTGCAGATGCTGTGGTAATCTGAGATTTCCGTATACCCGTTCAAGTTCAAAACACATTTGAACGTGCTTTCGAATGAACGTATCTACGCTCCGACGAAACAATGCTGTCTTTCATTCATAACAATATCATTTTGATTCAGTCTAGACCCAAAACTTGTTTATTTTTATATCACGTTTGGTGGTGTTACCAAAGGTGGTAACATTAGGAATCATATGAGCAAATCGTGAAGGTCAGAAAAGATTCTGTTCACCATTCAACTGTGTGTGGCCTCTTATACAGTTTGCTTGGAGTGTGGGGAAAAGGAAGCGAATGAACGCATTTTTAATGAATAGTGAATTTTTGTTTCATTGTGGCTAAACACGTTCTTGAATGCTAAAATCTGGGCACAATGGGCACACAATGAATAAAAAAGTGTGCATTAAAATCAAATTTTACAGAAACGTTATTCAAAAATTATCGTATACCGTAATTCTTAACGAAGAAGAGTGATCTCCATACCTATAAAACTTAGAGAGATTCGTTGAACAACCGTTGCATTTAGTTAGTTAGGAATACTTGAATTATATTCGATACGACATCATTATTCTGAACTGCTTTTCCTCGAGATCAGGTGTAAGACCAAAGAAATGTGTTGACACCTGTTAAAACATTGTGAAAACATTTTCTGCCTACATTTTGCTACAACATTTAATCTTGTGTACTTTGCAACCTCAAGGACATTTGCTCAACTAATCTTAATCATTGAGTTTAGCGAAAAGATCAGGAATATTAGATGTATGGTGCGAACAGTGATATACCAGTTTAAACGGAGAGTTCCGGCATTAGAAATAAAACCACATTTGATATATTATCTACGGGCCAATAGAGTGTTAAATGATTCCTTTTAGCTTTACCTGAAATTACCTACGTTGTAATGTTGCACATTCACTCAACTTGGATATATATTTAAATCGAATTTGGATAATTTCATGTTTACCAATCCAAACTTTGACCCTATATATTTTACACCATAAAAGCTTTAAACTTTTAAACCAGTTTATGTCCAATGGATTTTTACTTGATTCCTGAACTGCTCAGTAAGCAAACAAATCCCGTTTTTCTAACCATGTTATTCGTAATTTCCATAATATTCTGTGGTTTTTGTCAAGCTATATGCTTTTTAGACCATTGAAATTGAATTGAATTGAATTAGCCGTAGCAAGTATCGATTTCAAGATGGAAACGCAAGTATGTCCACTGACGAAGTTTTCTATATCACTGTATGTTACGAGTTTACAGGTTGGTCGCTTGGTTTCTCTTCATTGCAAAACAGTTTTTAGATTAGATATATAGTGTAGAACCCAATCGTAAATAATCATTTGATTAATATTTTGAATATACTGCAAGGAATCTGGCCGCTAGATTTACGTAGTTTGTTTTTTTTCAAAAAAATTAAAAATTAAGACTGTAACCGTTTTGTTTATGGTCGCTAAGTAGAAGTAAGCTGTATGACGAAATATATGGATTGAAAGAAATTATTCCAAGAGTTATTAGGGAATTTCACCTTACTTAATATTTTTTACGAGCTTTAAAATGTGAACCGCAAAACATTCTCAGCGTTCGATTCTTCCTCCATGGCGTTCTAAGTGAAACTGATTCTAACCTAAACAACTACGGTGTCTCTCCAATCGAAAATGCGGGATATGGACATCGTATCCTTACCTTACGCTCTTATTAAAAACTGGATGCGAGCATCGCCTATAGAATTTTTAACTTTATGCTAAATAAATAATCACTTAATCATAATTTTTACTCTAAAGTACACAAATAAGTTTGGTCGTGTTGAAAATATCTTACTTTTTCTGGTGTCCCACGGTGATATGTGTTGCCTTGATAGAACCGCCGTTCGAACCCTTCAACAAAGCCAACAATTCGTTGATTGTACTGAAAAACTGGTTTCCAAATTAATGATCCATAACCAAAAACGATCAGACTATCAGAATTGTCGGTACCTTGAGTGGGTGGCATTTTTTAGAATCCAATTGAAAAAGCTGCCGTTTATATAGGTAAAGATGAGCACATTACTGCTTAACGATTGGTTACTCTGAATGGAATTCTTTCTACCACGTCCGAAAGAATAATAATTCGTAAATCCTGATGAAAATATTGTAACATCTGAACAGAAATAATCCCGTTTGATTTTAATTACATGTTCTAAAAAACAAATGGGTTGCTTGGATTTTATAACAAAATCTTTCACAGTTTTAGAGGAGTTTACAAACATGGTTCCTCACCTTCGTGGTTTCTAAAACAAAATTGAAAAATGTAGTAGAAAAATATGTAGAGAACCTGACTTATATTATGAACCACAGTTATTTGAATGAGAGTTGAGTACAATATACCTTACACTAAAAAGATACAGCGCTTCGATCTGGCGTTACTTGCTCTGAAAAAGAAGAAAATGATGAACCGTCTGCCAAAGTAGGCAATTCGAATTTTCATCAGTTGAATTATGAAAATTGCAAAATTAAAGTGTTTATTTTCTAGATTAAACAGTATGAAACAATTCAAAAATTTAATTTATATAAAGTTGATCACCTATGTGGAAAACTAATAGATCTTTTGGCAATGACCTGGTTTTGTTAGCGAAAAGTAAAGAAGATCGTCTTTACTAGTATTCAAACGTTTCTGATCTGATCATATTCAAGTGTGTGTAAGTTCAATTCTAGCTGTGAAAAACACTGTATAATTATGGAGGGTATTAGGAGAATATTTCGGTTGGGATATTGAGTGTTTTCCATTATGCAGTTCGCTATATCAATTTAATAGAATCTTATTTAAAGTATATGCACGCAAATAAATTGCTGGAAATATTCCCTGTTTGATGGTGTGTATGCCTGTAATGGACTAGTCATGTGTTTAATATCACAGTAATCAATGCCGAAACAGTCAAATCATTTGTGCCGAATTCTCTGCGCCATGGATTGATAAACGATAAATTTGATATGCAGGCTATTGCATCTAGTTAGAATTTCCTTAGTCACAAAAAATTTCTGAAACGAATTTCCGGGCTGTAGCATGTGTTAAAAATATTTGAGAGTATATTTCCGATCGTACACGGATTATAACTTCAAACAGAAACGGCCATCTTTTAGCTACAGAAAACAACGCCCCAAAAATGTCACCTTTTCACATCATACTCACAGTTTTACAATTACTTGACTGTAGGTCATCGTTCATAAAAGACTATTGCCTCGTTAAGACGAATGCATTTGACTATATTGATCGTAACGCCAACGTAACGCAAATTTTTTTAACTGTAAATGAAATTACTTAAGGTACAAACCATTATGCTTTTTCAATATTATTATCAGTTTCTCAACAGCCATCCACAACTTTCAGGTTTAAATGCAACGATGATGTAGTTCTTGGGTATGCTGTACAAAATATAGGGTCTTTAAAAACCCGGAGATGTCTGGATCTCCATCCCTATATTCGGAGTGGCAATCGACGCAACGCCTTCTTCCGAACGAAATATCCTTTGCTCCTCAACTTTGACATATTTCCAATTTTCTTATATCCCATACTTTGAATCATTTGATAGACTGATCATCTCATAATTCCTGAACGGCAACCCAATCAATTCAATTTATATTTCTCAATAAGAGGTAGTTACCAAATCAACAAACTAAGACTTATCACACCTGAAGTTTTAACCCGAAATCCTTAAATCATTGAATCATTGATTGTGTGTGCTTATTTCTGTATCTTGTTTTCTTGCTCAGGTGTTTATAGAAAGTATCCAAATGTATTTAACGAGGATAATTGAGGGAATTTCTCTCAAAAGTCGTCTAAGTGAATGTTTAAATATCTGGCAAGTTGAAAATTTAAGTAGCTAACTACAATCCTGGTCCCCCACCTAAAATTCAGCGAGTGACCGATATAAACCGCCTAGTGCATACTGACATGGTGCTTGTAGACACCAATCGAATGCGAAATTAGTTAATGTTTATGCCTGTGTTCACTACAATGAGGTGAAGGTAACAGATCCTTATGTTTGCACCTATTGTAGTGATTCTCCATTTAGTGTAGTGCAGACTTAATTTTGGTCCACTACACTATCATTCAATGTATCTTAATTGAATGTCCTAATACTACGAAAGAAGACTGTTTAGAATTGTATCGGTATTTTGAATTGAGGTACCTGATAAACCACCAATCCTGGATTTAGTTTCGAATGCTTTGCGCATGAGTGTCATCAATTCGACATGCACGCTGCAAACAATTGTGTATAATATTTAAGGCTATAAACATTATCAAATATTAATCAAGAGCATATATTTTCAAAAAATTTAAATCATGCGTTTTATTGCGTAATTTTTATCTAAATTTGATCACTACTTCTTCAAACATTTCTTAAAATTAACCTGCTGACCACACCCGGTGGTCACGCTTTTATTAATGTTACATAGATGTTATCATTTTCACCATTTGTCTGTAACAAAATTTTAATCCATTGTTAATTTGAGAAGATATCCACATTGATGAATGTGTGGACCACTAACAGAAATCAAGTTTCATCCATTGACGAATTCATTGAAAATACGACATCTTGTTATCCATAAAAGCATTCGGCAAATCCATCAGTGAAAGGCTTCACAGATAATTTCTGCAACATCGCAAGCTCATATTCGAGTTATGTTAGTAATTTAAGATTTATAATGCATCATATTTGTTCTTTTACATATAAGCGTCAGCAGCCTCAGAACATTGCATTGAGATTATCGGCTGTAACGTGCCTTGAGCATTTGTGAAATCCGGATTTTATTTACTGGACGAGAGTGCTTTGGAAGATTAGATGTAGAAATCGAATATTGAAATGCCGGTTAATGGCTTATTATTCATTGGGCTTCATATTCTGCTTCATATTCTTCTCGTTTTAGTCGTGGGTGTATTATTGAATGCTCGTTTGAGCAGGTGTACGCGATTGCAATGTTTGTGAAATAAAACATGCATGATTCATCTTCGTATACCAATTGTCTATGATGCTTGTTAGACTTCGGTTAACGTACGCTGTTGAAAACCTTGAATCATTACGTTTGGTGGGGGTCCAATACTTTTGTGGGGTTCTCGTCTCAGCTAGGGAAAACTAGTGTACCTAATGTGAAACTTGGAACAATAATAGGGTAGTATGTTAAGATATGCGTTTAATTTGCGAACAAATGCTTACCTGTACAATGGTGAATAGTAAGCAACTTGGACTGAGTTCAACAGCACCAAGAAGTAGATTATATGTTGTACCACATATTCCAGGTTGTTTTAGGCAGCCTTCTGATTTGCCTTGATCAGGCTTGCTCTTTCTTGCATACATATATTTAATATGGCCGTAATTGATACACGTTGATGAACAGAGTTACACGAGGATTTAAACATTCTACCCGTGTCTATGCAACCACAATGCTTTAAGTTCCGGCTTCTCCTGTCCATTTATTGCTTTATCGTTTTATATTACATCACCAAACATGAATGTTCACTTGCTCGACAAAGCCTCATTTGATGAAAAGGGCTCTATCCATAAGCACAACCGAACGTAAGTATATTTCATAGTAATTTGCAATTTATTTTGTGAATTAGACGGTAAATGGTCAACATTATTGATGTTATGCACAAAGAATTTTTGATCAATCATCTTCTTGTATGTTATTATCAGCCATGTTATCGTTTTGGGTTCACCGATAAATATAGGAGCGAGAGAATAAGTTCGCACAACTTCCTTCAGATTAGACAATACCTTTTAGCGGTTAACCACGAAAATTCTACCTGAGAATTTGGAAACCGCATTTGCTGATTAAATTCTTAGCCCCATCTGACCTGAAGCAATTTAAAAATTTGATTTATTATGAAAACCGGGACACCACAAATGTTACACACGCAAAAATGCGTGATTAAAGCAACGCAATGTTAAAGAAATATGTCAGAGCTAAGTAAAAAATTTAAAATATAAAGTTGCATTCCTTCATCAAGAATATTGAGAGTGAACGCCTAGGTGTAGATACCGCATGCCAAGAATGAGCTAACTGAACGTCATTCAGAGCGAGATGAAAAATTACAAGTTAGAAATGTATATCAGGTTTGTTCAAACCATACCATGGTATTCTACTTGCTATCTAAAGCTGTTCTTTCATCAAATCGAACCGAAACATCATCGTTGCTAGCGTGCGAAGTTTATTTTCCAAACTCGCTTTTGTGTCTGTATAATTTTTGAGTTACTTGAGTCACTTGAAACTGGTGTACCACGAGATAATATTTTTCACGATATACATTCTTCTTCTTTTTATTGTATATAACTCATAACTCCATCTTATGGTTATTGTTAAGCTAAATGCTCTTTAGACCATTACAACTTTGAATCACTTTGAATCACATGCGTTGATTCCTTCTAGTCATGCCTCACTCTATATTATCGCAGGCGGACGAGAACAGAGGTGACATATTGCTTATAGACCGAAAGGAAGAATAACTTTATGTGCTTAGTTCCATGGAACATTCAGGTTTTTTTATTTCACAGAGAGGACTCTGACAGCCTAGCATATACTGACACATTCGAAATTCACCACTTTACCTAGTATGTGGCCTATTTCACAACATTACCGAGGCCAAGTTGGTTCACATGATATAAATCCTGATTCGCTTATTCTGTCTGGATAAGTCATATATATTTACGATATTCTATACGAACTCTGTCCGAATATTACAAACTCACCGCAGTTCAATTTTACACTTTGGAACGTGGCGTTATCCGATTATTTTGACGCGAAATCGTATACTATTCTGAATTGAAACAACCGTGAAATCTTTATAAAGCACTCCTGGTTACGCATCTCTTTGGAAAAGAAATATTTCCTTCAAAAGTTGTCCTGATCTCGTGACCATAGTCATCCACTGCGTTTTGCTCGCCACTTGATCCATCGATTGATAATTGCATCGTCTATGCGCCTGCAACGTACTTTTGGTTCATCCGCACACGAAATGTAACCTCAATAAGCGCGGAAACGGGACTAAGCGCCGCCCGTGAAAAGTGCACGGTGTGTTCAAATCCGGTAAGCGCAAACTTTAGAGGTGTAGCGCGTCACCTATGTTCTCTACATCACTAATTGGATAAAGTTTAAACAATTTATGAAAAATCTAATGAACCACTAGCTACTTACTTTCAGGTCGGTTCTAATCGCCAGAATATCTCTGCACCATCTAACGTATTGACCTGCCTTAGCAATTTCAACACCTCCGCACGTAGGCGTTCGCCATACGGTTCAAAAAAATTATTTGAAATGAACCTGAAGCGGCAGGAGATGTAGCACCTCACCAGTGGCCAAATCGTTTAAGCTGCGAGATTACCAATCACGAGATCCTATAACGAGATTCAGTATAGTATAGCGCCCACCGTCTGCATAGGATAACTAATCAATGTATTTCGCTTAGTTACTTTAAAGAGGATGCTTAATTATGGACGGCTTCAATTTACTAAAAGCTGCAGATGAGTATAATTCATCGAAAATACACACTTGAACTCGCATCAAAGAAGCTGTTTGACGATAGTTCTCTCATGTAAACGATTACATCTAATACCGATACCAACAGGCCGATGCACATACAATTCCAGACCTTGTTTTGACGAGCGTCGAACACTTCAGCGATAATCGTGCTTACGAAAATTCGGAGGGATTAAATGATAAACTCTCCATTACGTTATAATTTCTCTTTCACGCTCTAAGTAGAATCAATACCATTAAAAAGACTGACTAATAGATATTATGAAAATAGGTGATCTTCACTAAAGTGAGATTAATTGCTTGGTTAATATCTAACCTCAGGGTTTAAATCGACGTATCTTTCACATTTGTCCTCGAGAATCCAAGAAAAACACTCAAATTCAAACAGATAACCCTAAGTTGCTAAGGATAAATGGTAAAAAAGTTTGCTCGACAATAGAATCGACATTGCTCCCATCAGAGACACGGAGAACCTTACTGTTGTAAAGAGTTAAACATTAAAAATTTCCTCTTTTAAAGACTGTTTGCTATTGCACGAAGATCTTGATTTACTTGGTTGTTCAAAATAATCTCTACCGTTACACTCGCAGTGATAAGTAGTACTCGGTCAATTGGCTCAGTTGCACTCTAGCGGCTTGATCTTCGTTCACCAACCAAAAGCTGTATCTGCACTTTCCCAGCTTGGACATAAGGCGTTACACAGTGAGTCCAAAGTGAACGGTCAAGCGCAAGTTCTTCCCAACTTTTATGGTCAATGCCAAGTGATTTCCATCTTATTTTCAAACGTCTTTGCAGTTTGGCCAAAGGTTAACTTCCGGATTTCAACTTACCATAGCGTAGATCTTTTGGAATACGACAATTTTCAATTCTGTACAGCCATGCATTCCATTCTAGCCCAGTCAGCGTAGGAGGCGCTGTCCTAGTAGGATGAACATGCTCTGTAGATCAGCTCTTGAAAGCGCTTCAGCATTCATTACTGTGTGCATCCACGATACGTTCAACATATTGCGGATGCATCGTAACTGGAATGAATTCAGCATCCGTTCGAGGACATTATATATTTACGGTCTAATATAAATTTAATTTACTGAGTTCTTTTTTAACTGCATTTTTATTTATCGATTTTTAATTTACCTCAACCGACATGCATATCACGCAACGTGGACAGCTAAAATATTTGCTGGAATGTTACTTTAGTTAAGTGCCAAAAATGTTTCATTTGAAGCTAATCATGAGTAATACGTTTTCAGCATGATCATACCTGATGGTGGTTGCACACAAAACATGTACATTTAATAGCTTACACGGATTTATCGAGCATGGTAAAGATCTAAGGTATATAACAACGTGTCCTACTGTGCCGTTGTATAAAAACACAAACATTACAGTTATACCAAAGTAGCCAATCAATGATAGAAACACTGCACTTACATTTGGCTTGCTGGCCTAATCGACAGCTTTCAACAATTTTCCATGGATTTCTACAGAAAGGTTTTCGATATGCAGATATGTTGTCAACACTCTGGCATACTTATAGAATTGAAGTTTTGCATCACCGTTTCTGGTTAAATCGCCAATCCCGATTTGAATAGATTAGATTCAGATTTCCAGTTTTATATTTGATAAGTGGTAAAGAACTATGTAACTGGCATTTCATTTCAAGTGCAATACGATTAATATAAGTGAGCGTTTCTCTTCTCTGTTTACATCTCCTTGTCGACAGTCATCATCTATGCAATCAATAAGGCATCAGCTTCTGATGAAATTAAATTGTTTGGAGAAAAAGCGTTATTTGCTTGCACTAACTTCGCACGGACATCCAACATGCCATCTTATCTTTCGCGCCAACGTTTAAAGTGTTTCATGGCATTAGATATTGATCATACTCGCCCTACCCGATGAGTGTAGACTCTGCGAAACCGGTTTTGGCGGGGGTTTTGTGTGATGCAATCAAACAGGCATTTTTATTTTAGACACATAAATTTATCTTCCCTCACCATTTTATGTGGCCATGTGCCTAAACATATTGGTTAGCCTAATCTCACTTAATTATTAAAGTTCCTTTTATTTCACTGTAAAACTGTTTAAATTTTAATATTCAGAAAACTGGCATACATATTTATATTTTTCACTTTACTCGTTTTGCGTTTTCTGTTACCATGTTTGCACGCTATCAAAACATTATATAGCCAATACCAAATAATAGTAAGATGGTTCTGTTTGCTGACGATATAAAGTATGGAGGCGAATCGGCTATGCTGATGATTATATTTTGCTATACGATTTGAATGATTTGTACAACTGGTCATCCGAAAATAAACTGCCATTGAATATAAAAGTCTAAGATCATTTAGATCGGTCATGACCTTGGCGTTGCCTATCAATACAAGCTCGGCGACAAAATCCTGGCCTACACCGAAGAAGAAGAAAAGGACCTGGGTGTCTGGATTTTTCGGTAGTTTGATAAATGGTCTACAATGCGAAGCCCTTTACAAAAGCGCGTCTCGGCTGCTCTGTATGTTACGGCGGATATTTTGACGTTATTCCCCGGGGTGTTTTCCATCATGATGAACACATATACACCCGATTCTAGACTATGCTGCATAAGCCTGGACACCATGACGCAAAAAGACATCTTACTTCTCTAAGCTTGTTAATGGAGTTGAAAATACGCCGAGCGACTCAGACGACTGGGGCTTAGGAAACATGCACAAATAAAAATGCGGGTTGATCTCATTCTCGCATACAAAATACTTAATACTGTTTCCCACCCCCTGGACATATTATTCCAACTTCTAACTTCCCGCAACAGTCGTGGTCATGGTTGCAAGTTTGAAATACCACACTTCAAAAGGAACTGCCGCAGGTATTTTTATTCGGTGCGTATGTGCTTTGTTTGGAATTCCCTACATGCTGATTTGGCAAGCTCAAACAGTTTATCTATATTCAAATCGAAACTTGACGATTATATGAGAGCTAATCCAAATTTTTCCCCAAACTATTAATAAACTATCTTTGTCCCATTGATTTTGATTTCATTTACACACACAGGTATATATATATATATATATATATCGATTGTGTTTGCCTTCCATTTCATTGTTTTCGCATTTTCATTTGTTTATGGGGTATCATAATATCGAATCTTTTTTCAGTTTATATTCGACTAAAGTTCGGCTGGTGACAGTTCACAGGGTGCGCATGGATTTGGAGTAATTATGTAAACAAGTAGGAATCTCAGAAAAGAGTTATCTATATTCGTGTTTCGCGCTTCGGGCATGTCTTTCTTGAATGTGTCCACGAATCTTTTCAAATGACCATTTAACTGCGAATGATATGAAGCGTACTGATATGTTCTCTGAAAGCTTGAATCAAGATTGGAGATTGAAGATTTATGGTGAACAAACAGTTAATTTAATGTTTGCGTATATGTGATTCAAAGTAGGAGCAAAAATCACTCCTATTGCGACATCGTGGGATGAAATTTCGACCGGAAATATAATTTCGCATTTTTTAAGTATGTGGTTTGAGAAGAAGTCACTAAGGGATTTCAGTAAATTGGGGCCAACACAGTATTATTCTACATGAAAGATCACAAAAATTGTGTGAAGATCATTTTGTTTGATGAGGAAACAATTTTTGAGGGTAAGCTGTTACACAACATCATTAACGGACTGTGTAAAATTTGTGGCGACAGTTTAATCGAGAATGTGTGATTTGAAAGGTCAGGTTGTGACTGCGGGTTGTGCGATTTGAAAAAAATATTAAAGCGGTGTTTGAGTGTGTGGGACCCGTATGGATTATTCAGTGAGCTAGGATTAGGTCAGCTCGGATGCGTCTGCGCTCGAGCGTGAGCTAAGTCTAGTCAGTCGCTTCTGAAATGGTAGATTATGCAATGCAGTAACCTTTTTACTTGCCTTATGATAATTCCTATTAAGAAGCGAAATGTCTTTTTCTATCAAAGATGTCATAGGTTGTACTATATATTCAACAACTGGATATGTATGTATATAGTAATTTTGACAACGATTTAGGTGGGAAACTTCCGAAAATTTGACTGATTTGGCCGATTTCGCTGCATGCACGGTTATAGAAAGAATCGTACTGCAGATTGTATTCCAAATTTCTCATTTCAAATAAATCACATAGTGGGCCCCAAAGCTCCATCTCAAATGACTTCAGTATAGCCTGCGTTTTTTGTCTTCTCCTAGGGAATTGTTAACGTTTAGCCTCCGTAAATGTTTTCCACACAACCGCAGGATTCACATCGACATCACTTAAGATTTGCACCTCTGTTGAACATTTGCAAAGGTGTTTCCAGAGACTCATCATTTGGACAAAAGACTTGAGCATAAAATGTTAATAGGAAATCATCGGTATCCTGGACATTATCTTTCAATCCGTCCGCTTTATGAATAAGAGAAACTCCCGGTTTAACCTTAGTCGGTTTGTTTACGATCGTGTGTAGTATCATAGGATTTCGTTCCACGTGGTCTATCAACATCCCATGGTGATATTGCTTGTCTTCGCGAATTAAAAAAGTCAACGTGTTCAGGTTGTTCAAAAAGTTTCTCAGGATAAGTCTGTTTGATTTATCATGTGTGTAGCCCATGGTGAGATTTGCATGGCTATCCCCATACGAGTGCGACTGTGGTGTTTGAAACAAAATGTTCTATCTTTTCTTTTCAACGTATAGCCTGAGTTTTCATCTATTTTCATGCTAATGAATCTAAAATGCTGGAACAGTGAGTTTTTGCATTCGTTAGATCGAGATGCCTCTCTTCTAGCATTTTGAGTGCTTCGCGAAGTCCAAAGTAATCAACCCTCTTGATTAGTTTAACGTCATTAGAAAAAATCATGCAGCTGCAAACGAATTAGAAGAACATCATCATTATTGGCATCTCAACCCCAGAGGACTATGATACTGCACTGACTCGACTGATGTTACTTCGGATGTGAGAATTAAATCTAGGATTAAAGATTTGTCGAGCATCTTCGTCGAGTGAAGGAATCTACCTGTTCGTATAAGTAAATGAGGATAATCATCTCGCGGAATTTTTACTCAATTGATTGCTGCGGTGTAATCTTTTGATGTGAAGCTGTAGATGTTTGAAAGCACCCATTATGAGTAGTTGGGTTCAGCTCAGATCTCCAGCGTTACGCATTATTCCTAGTCACATTTCATTATGGGCGTCAGATGAGTTGGGTGAGCAGTAAATCATACCAATTATGCAGTTCTCTCCCGATTCAAGGCACAAGCTACAGCACATGGTATCCCCCAGCTCAAATCGTGAATCAGAAACCTTTGTGCAGTGAAAACGCTCGTTGCAATACACAGGTACTCCACCACCTGTTCTTATTGGTATCACCGAAGCAGGATCATGTAGGAGTTCACCAGCTCGCAATCATGCAGCTGATCATGGAACCACATCTCGGTTACAAAGATTATACCAGCAAAAAATGTTAGTTGAATTGCGTTTATTCAGCTATTTTGTTTGCAAACACTGCACATTTGTGTCTAAACAAATAATACTGGTTTGGGAATGTAACGATAATATGTGAACGTTGTCTATTTTTCAGACTCCCTAAGGGCCAAACTTTTGTGGTTTTCTGAAATGTCGTTTGAGTTTGAGATTTCACTGTCATTACACGGCAATGATTCATCTCGTGTTTCTCACACTGCCTTAAATGTACTTGTTCTGAATTCACGAAAGTTATATTTCCTGTGTATTCGCCGAGAACGTTTGACAAAATCTGTTATAGTACTATCTAGGAAAGTGAGTTTCAAGGGAGGTGGTCAATCACCTTAGTAATTTAAAGACCAGGGTAACCTGAAGGTATTCACAACAATAAACTTCCGCTCTCACATCGTTTCTGCAATGTAAATCCACTGTTTGTAGTCGTCTTGTTATGGTTTAACAGCCTCCTTCGTATTTGCAACCTCTGAAACGATTAAGAAGTATAAGTTTGCGTTAGTTGCTCTTCTTACGAACATCCAGAGTTCTTTACTTCCCAACAAGGGTATGTCGGCGTAGATTGGAGTAATGCACTCGCTAAACTCACTTAGTAATTAAAAATTAAAAATTTCCTTATCTTTCTCACTGTTTAGTGTTCTTTTCATTAGACGTGGTTCATCGAAATTAGGGAGCATGGATTGCGAATCAAAGGTGTAACTGCTGTCTGTCTGATGGTTTTCAAACGCATCATCGTGCAGGGGTTCAACCATTGTTCTATATCGTCTCTCTGTCTATTCGCAAAGTTTTCTCAATGGATTCCTGTATGTGGGTACCGATTACGCTGAGATTTTCCGAGGTCGTTTGTGCTGTGCCCCTTGGATTTGAATCCCATGGTTTCAGCTGAACCTTCTGATAAGCGGACGGCTTAGTCTTTGTGACCTTTTTAATGTCAGAGGAGTTTAGGTCAGATATGCCGTTGACGGCCGACTTTAGAAAGGTTCAGTCTTTATGAGGAGAGCGCTACGCACGACACTCCGGCAGATTTATAACAATTGACCGTTCGCTTGGAATAATATGCGGCGATATATATTTTGTCTGGTTGGCATTACAGAATATATTTTCCCATTGTTCGGTAGTTGTATTGGCAAACCTAGAGTTCTGAGCTTCAACGAAAGCTTCAAATGACGCCATTAATGTTTGTACGCCGATCTCTAAGCTCAAAGTGCGTTCATCCAGGTTGCATTTCTAAAAACTTGTTGAACCATGCAGAATGTGGTTTGTTTCGGTCGACTATGTTTACAGACCTAGCATACGCCAGGAATGCTTTGAGGATTGATATCGCATCCACGCTCAATTATTTATCACATTTTGCGTGATACACGTGTCAGCATTGCGATAAGTCACAGATTTGACCGTAACACTGACCACTTTCTCACAGACGGCACGTGTTTCTTGAGCAGCAAACTGTTTCGTTTTAACTGGGACAACCAAGAGTACAACAAAAACGGTAAATATCTATACGGCGGGGTTGGTTGATATGGTATTGTATGGATTTGGCAGGAAGTAACGAGAGATGATAGAACTGTTTAAATTGCACGTGAAATTATACAATTGTCAGTGACCAAAGTCTGAAAACAGCCAAGTCGTAAAAAGACTTCTTGAAATTTCTTGATTGTTGATCTGATTGTTGTGCTTGTCATGGAAAACACCTCCAGTTATTTACTCTATCACATCATTATTAGAAAATTGGATGCACCGTTGAAAGATAACATGAAATCGAAATGGATTCTTGGCAATTCTGTTTGCGACTCATAGGTGATTTAAGTTATATCAACATTAGTGGCATAGACGGATAATATTCTGCATATGTGATTACATGAATGGCCAATCCACGTAACCTTTTTCAGGGACTTCATCTAGGTTCACTTCAGAATGGCACCGATTAATTTCTCCCTTTGTGAATAATTCCACGATGTGCAATCATTAGGCCTTCGTCAAAAAATGAATTGATGACGGCATTGTACAAATTCTTGAGGCTCAGAATTATATACGGATTGGTCCAGCTAGATCTGTGGTATCCGTACACTCACTGGCGTAATTGAAACTTTCACTGCATCTTTGCGGTTATTAACGAAATTACTAGCACTCAACCTAACTAATGTGATATAACTATAACGCTGAACAAGGGTGTATATTATTCCAAATTTACTGAACCACAGCCTTAATTTTCTGCAAGTTTCTCTAAACGTATGATTAGCGGTGTATTACAGAACATGGCTGGTTTACCAACCTACTGTAGGTCTTTAAAGTTAGAGTTGAATTATACGAGACTCACTTAGCAGATGGAGTCAAAGACACAAATGATTTTTTAAAGATGTGAACTTTTCGGTTTAGACGATATGATAAGCTGTGTTGAAAGATTTTCAATCATCATTTTGTAAATTTTCCACTTGCATATTTCGACCTATTCGGGCTATACAAAGCTTTCTTTTTAGCAGGTTTGTGATTCTCTGATCATTATTTAAAAGGAAGAATGGATGTGTGGTGTTTTAATTGCTTTTATCCGGATGGACGCGTCTATTAGTTATATAGGATAAACCTTAGCCATTTTTCCACCATTATTTAATATTTCAACTGTTTATTCATTTGCACAGCTTGCCTATTGCTGGAGTATTAAATTAATGTTTATTATATTCAGCAGAAATTTTTTATGTAATATGATCGGACAACTACAATTAGCTTATGCAAAGCCAACCAGAATAAAAAATCCTAGCTTGGTGATACTTGTACGTGAGTTTCCGTAATTTCTACACCGGTTTAAGGTCCATAAAATGCTGAAAAATTTAGTTTGAGAATCACATTGTAATAGCTTTCACTATAGGCAAATAAGGCGAGTGTAGCTATGTCAAAGTGTGATTGTGCTCATAAAGCTAGGATAATTTTGTGGAAAATATTTACCTTCTCAGTAATTGTTTTGCTATCGCATTTTCTTAGTGTTACATAGTTAACCGAACGTCATCTGATAATTTTGTTTGATTTTATTCATTATAATTTGCGATAGATGTTTCTTATCTACTTACTCATAAAATGGCCTCTGGCTGACCAAGAACAATTCACAGTTGTATCATAATGACTATAACATTTGTAGTGGATTTAGAGAAATAGATTCTGAGGCTGCGTGTGTTCCAGTTGTATAAACATGCAATTTCGACTCCGGTACAACCACAGAATAACGAAGACCGTGCGTGGACAAAGTGTGTATTGTTATTAATGAATGAGTTGATTATGTATAAATGGTATTCAACAGATGAATATTGTTAACTGAGTTATCGAACAGAAAATCAGTGAAATGTTAGTGATAAAGATAACAGGAAATCGATATGACGTTATCGGCAATCGAAACCAAACAATAATGTCTAAGTTAACAAATTAAAATGATACGAAATAGAAGACTGTACTATATAATGCCCCCCTATAGCGTCGGAAACAAGAAAAAGACGCTCGAAAAAAGCATTCGGTTATGAAATCATCAAACATAGTGGAAAACGTACCTTACGACCAGAACGTGTTTGTCTGTTAGGTTGGGGTTGTTTGAGACATGAACGTAATAGGGGTTTTTTAGAGGTAAAGTTAGTTTCTGGCGAATCGGATGAAGGATCATGTTGGTCTGTAGTAGACGTCTGTGGAGTAACTTTTCTGGCATTTGTTTTTGCTTTCGATGTTGATTCTACGTAAGCGTCTGACGGTTTCGATCGATCCGTTGGTGCGGAAAGAGCAACTGTTAAGGGCTTGTGATCGGTCCATACTGTGAAATCACGGTCAAGCAAATGTCTGAAATGTCGTATCGCATAAAAGGTAGCCAATAACTTATGAATGAAGGTACTGTATCGAGTTTGAGCTGGTTGAAGACGACGAGAAATGAAAGCGAGTGGCTTGGTGATATTGTCTACTTCTTGTTGAAGGACTGCGCCGACTGCTTCTGGTGATGTGTCTGTAGCGAGTGACAACCGAGCATTGGGGTCCGTTGATAGATAAGTCAGTGAATTGACTTTGTTTAGAGCATATTTGAGTTGCTCGGATGATTTGATTTATTGCGACTATTAAAATATTTGCAACGAAACCTTACTTCAATTAAGTTTATGACGTGAAAAGGTCAGCCTGCAGAGCAAGGAAAATTTGTATGCAGTTTTATCTTAGTTATAACCAATCATTCAGGTAATATGATTGAATCAGTCTAAAATTTGTTCGAAATTGCACGTGTTGATTTCTTACGCTCCGATCAACCAGAAAAATTAAAATTATTTAAGTTTCATCCAGAAATACAAAATGATAATGTATATCATTTACATTTTTATCTGGGATTAGATTATTGTCACCTGCCTTGCTGCTGTCTTCTTCCAAGATACGTGAAATAAAATCCGATTCAAAGGCTCATTCGAAATATGAAACTACATTGGAATCTTCTGCTTATAGAGGCATTAATTGGTCACCTAAATCCATGTGCAAGTTGAATTTGAGCTGAAAAATATAAAAGCTGTGATAATTAAAAAAGATTGAGTCTAAGTGCAATATTATAGAATGACTATTGATGTACTAAACACTAACAAAATGTTTCAATAGGCTAACTTTCCTTGCCACAATTTGTGATATGCCTCAAAATATATAAACCACGATCAATTCTGAAAGAAGAAGTAAATGTGTTAAACATTTCTAGTATAATATAACCAGACCAGTTTAATGAAATTAGCCTTAGCAGTCACAGAATGGGGATTTTAAATCTGTAATTGTGAAAGTTGATCAGCATGCAACGTGGAATCCTTTTCTTCGGCACAGAAACTTGTCATTTTTTCCTTGCTATCGCTACTGAATACGCCGAAAGTAACATGTACACCACATACAGTCCCCAGAAGATTTTGAAAAATATGAAATGTACATAACATGTTTCTATTATAATATTTTCATTCACTTTAACTACCGATATATGTTAAATCAAAGTGAAATATTTACATTTATATTATCCAACATTTATATTTTCTCACTGTTAGCGCCACACAGCTTGTTAAAGATTTGGGAGTACTAGTTAATTGTGACTTAAAACGGGAGGACCAATGCGCCGCTGCAGCTCAACGTGCTTGCAAATTGCTCTTTAGGCTGAGATCGGTGTTATCCAGCAGAAGACCCGATGTTTTCCTGCCCATTTACAAAACATTAGTTCGACCGCATTTAGAATATTGTGTCCAGGCGTGGTGCCTTTACTACAAGAAGGACATCGTTCGACTCGAAAGCGTACAGCGTCTTGCAACTCGCATGATTAGGGGTCAGCGAGGGAAACCATACGCTGCACGCCTGAATTCCCTAGATCTTTTCTCACTTACGCGCCGTCGTTTGAGAGGTGACTTAATTGAAACCTTCAAGATCTTGAAGGGGTTAAGTGGCATCATCCTGAACGACTTCTTTGCCTTAAGTCCCGAGCTGCTCACCCGCGAAATTTCACTCAAACTTGCTAAGGAGCAATGTAGACTAGACTCCCGAAAAAACGTCCTCAGGGTGGTAAGTTTCTGGAACCTGTTTCCAGAAAAACATATATTATGCAGTTCTGTCGCGAGTTTTAAGAACGGCTTTGGACCTTACAAAGGGTAAGCTTTTTCCTGAATTCTCCCCTTAATTTCTATGCAAGATTAATTAGTTCACCATTTTTAGCTTTGTCTGGTAAGTAAGTAAATGCTAGAGTTCTGTTATTTTCTAAATACACAACTCTTCTTTAGCGCACCTCTTCCCGTAATGATGAGCGTACCAGCATCATTCATAACGAGGTGCTTCCTAAAAACAACCCGGATAATCCCTTGGCGTCGCGATCGTCGAGGATATCCAAATCACAATAGAAAAAACGATTCGGTAGCGGTGGTTGCATCTCTGCAGCTTTCCACCGAAAGAAATTCTGGACGCTCGATTAGCGTTAGCCACTTACTGTCCTGTGTAACTGAACTGAACTGGAATTCAGGAATCGAATGGTTTGCGTCAGCAAATTGCAACACTGCACGGCAATTCCTCTGCTCCAAAATCTAGAACTAGAAATGTACTAGTTCTTAACCGAGCGAGGACGTTTATTAAGGAATCCAAGTCTCGCAGAGATCTTGATCGCAGGTGTGCAAACGATCTTCTCCGAATGGTGGGTAGGAAGCCTTCTACTCCCACAGGGCGAATCCACCGTGTAGGAAGATGGAGGATGGTTAACTGCCCTCGACCAATCCTGGTTGAATTCAATTACCAAGCGGATCGGGATGCATTCATGGCTAGGGCTGAGCATATCGCCAAATCAACGCTAGATAAACTTCAGGTGAAGCCCGACAAACCTCCGTCCCGGATTAGGCAAAATTCTTCTGATTCGAATAGGAGAAACTTAGCAATGGGAACATCGGTCATTCCTAACCCGGATGCAGCGCAAAACGCTATTCAGTTACAGACGGCCATACCGAACAGCACTTTGCCACTAGTCTTGCTGTCCGGCCCAGATGACGTTGATGGTCTTAGCGCAATTGACAATCACCCGAGCAGGTGACTCCAGTAGTTGCTTCTCTTCTATGGATGCGGTCTCAATTGTCAGGCAACGGTCCGTTACCCTAACGCGAAAGGCTGCCTAAACTAATGCTCCTGCTCTAAGTAGCACGCCAAAAACGTGTAGCTCCCTCGGGTGCTTCGACCGAGGGCCAAACAGTATTAGTCTCAGAAGCACGAATAACCAGTGTCCAAGTATTGTACACAAATGTATGCAGCATAAGGACTAAGTGGACTGAATCATCTTTCTGCGTGTCTCAGTTACACCCAAGTGTCATTGCGCTTTCTGAGACCTGGCTGTCTGCGATTGATGAGGTGCCGGTAAACATATTCGAAAGGTATCTCGTCATAAGATGCAATAGACCGGGCGATAGGAGAGGCGGCGGCGTTGCACTGCTCTTGGAGTATGGTTTGCTACAAGTCATCGCTCGCAATTGCTTGTGTCTACGTCACACCCAGTGCATCCCAACAGGAGTTTACACAGCTTAATTAGACATTCGACGGTTTGTTTCACTCAGCTCCAAGTGTACTTATCTTGGGTGATTTCAACCTCCCAGACATAGATTGGTCTGTCCCCAATGGTGTAGTCACCCAGCAATCTGACACCTTTCGCGAATGGCTCTATAATCATGCGTTGCACCAGCATGTGAATGATCCTACAAGGTTTTGCCATGAATGCACTCCATCCACTCTTGACTTGATATTGTCGTCCCAGCTAGAAGCCATCAGGTATTTAAAGTACCTACGGCCGATTTGCAAAAGTGATCACGTAATGCTAAGCTTCGAAGCGATATTGCGTTTTCACAAACTTTTCTCTCGTCCTAGACGCAATTTTAGGCTTGTAGACTGGGGTTTACTTTTGCAGACTTTAAAACTTTCCTTCAGTTATCTAGAGATTCCAATGTAAATGAAAACTGGGAGAGAATTTGTAATTATCTAAACGAGCTACAAGACAAGCACGCTCCGCTGCAATGTGTGATATGGCGTCAAATGCCACCCTGGTGGTCTCCTCGCGTCCGTAGGTCAACCAGTGAACGGGATCGCCTATGGCGGCAATATAAGCTCTCACTTACTTCTGGTTCTTGGGCCTGCTACAAAACCGCTCGAAATGCCTGTGTTAAATTAGGGCGTGTGCTCAAACAGGATTTTGAGTTATCTTTAGCTAGTGGTGCTAAACCCAACCCGAAACGGTTTTATAGCTACGCACAGTCAAAAGGAAAAACTAGGGAAAGCATAGGACATTTGAAACAGGAGGACGGAAAAGTAGCTGATACCGACCTGTCTAAGGCGACTGCCTCCTCAGAGTTTTTCAGTAGCGTTCAACGACGGGATAATTCTTCTTACGCACCGTCAGTCTGCTTGACCTGACACCTGGTGTCCATGTGTTAGATGAGTTGTCCTTCAAGGAGGCTGAGGTTTATAACACACTTATCCATGTTGGGGTCAACAAATCTGAGGGACCGTATGTCCTCTACTCAATTATGCTTAAACATCTTGCCTCAGTGCTTACCGAACTGTTTCGCCAGCTCTTCAATTCATGCCTGCAACTACGAGTTGTTCCCAGGTAGTGGAGGGAAGCCATAGTCGTGCCAATACACAAGCGTGGTTGCAGGTCAACTGTTGGTAACCATAGACCGGTCAGCCTGACTAGCATCGTCTCAAAAGTACTAGAAAAACTATTGCGTGACAAAATCTGTCAGCATCTTAGTCTGCATTCTCTGTTGAGTGTAACTCAACATGGATTTATTTAAGGTAGATCCTGCCTGACCAGCCTTCTTAGTTCTCTCGATACTGCAACTAAAATGCTGGACGAACAAAAGCCAGTCGAAGTCATCTACTTAGATTATAGCATGGCTTTTGATTCTGTGAGTCACCGCCGTCTAGAGATCAAACTAGCAGCAAAAAGTATACAGGGTAGTCTACTTGCTTGGATAAAAGCATTCCTTACAGGTAGGACATTCTGAGTTCGGGTTGGATCAACGTTGTCTAGCCAAACCGACGTGATCAGTGTGGTACCTCAAGGTTCGGTACTCGGTCCTCTCCTATTCCTAATTTTCATTGATGATTTGTCGTCTGCCTTGAAGTGTCCATGCTTTATTTTCACGGATGATGAGAAGTTCATCGGATCAACGGATGAAGATACCTTGATGCACGACCTTGAGCGGGTCATAAACTGGTCATACCAGTAGGATCTCCCACTGAACCTAAATAAGAGCCAACTCTTGTCAGCACTAGTTGATAAGATTTCGGTCCAGGTGGCGGAAAATTCCCTCAGTGTTAACGCCACACAGTGTGTTAAGGATTTTAGAGTACTGGTTAGGGCAGACTTCAAATGGGAGGACCAATGTGCTGTTGCGGCTCAGCGTGCACGCAAGGTACTTTTTCGGCTGAAATCAGTGCTATCGAGCAGAAGACCCGATGTATTCCTGCCACTGTACAAAGCATTAGTTCGGCCGCATCTCAAATACTGTGTTCTCGCGTGGTGTCCTCACTACAAAAAGAACATCCTTCGACTTGAAAGCGTACAGCGCCTCGCAACTAGCATGATTGAGGGTCAGCAAGAGAAACCGTACGCTGCGCGCCTAATGTCTCTCGATCTCTGCTCCCTTAGGCACCGTCGTTTAAGCAGTGACTCAACAGAAACCTTTGAGATCCTAAAGGGATTGAGTGGCGTGCCAATGAACGACTTCTTTACCCTAAGCCCCGAGCTGGACACCCAGGGCCATTCACTTAAAATTGCTAACAAACGATGTCGGCTAGACTCCAGGAAAAACACTTTTTCAACCTTATGGTTGTACGGTTCTGAAACATTCTTTCAGAAGAACTTATATCCTGCAATACTGTCTCGAGCTTTAAACAGGGTTTGGCCCGCAACTGGGGTGAGTTTTTTTTCCTGAATACTTTCCCTAATGGCTAAACAAGCTTAGGTAGTTCATCTTTTACCGTTATCCCGTAAATAAAGTAAGGGCTAGAGTTCTCTGTGTTTTTTTATTTTATTATACACGATGCTACTTCAGCTGACCACACACCGTGCTGGTGAAGAGAAACTGCTTTTTCTTTTCCAACATCAGCTATAACGCGGTGCTTTCTTCTTCTTCTTCTTCTGAATCGAAAGCAGAAGGGATAAAATCCCGTTTGATATTCACCACAGTAATAGATATGGGTGACTTCTGCTGACAAGGCAAACCCTGAGAGTAGAGAAACACCACTATATCACTCCGGGGATCAAGTCCATTCGTCTCAACAAATGCTAATCCAACGCGCTCTTAAATAGCTGTTCAGATGGCAGAGACAGGAGCTATTCAATTACATAGTTCTAAGTGTTCACCACCCGCGTGGATAGCGTGCTCGCATTACTCAGCTTCAGCCTTCTAGGCTTCTGCAACTTAAAGTCATGTCCTCGAGTCCTCGACTCACCTACTAATCGGAAGTACTGGAGGAACTCGTCTCCATATTGACCGAGAAGAATACGGCGTGTCAGGAGCAGGTCAAATCTTTCCCTTCGAATTCTAGGGGGTAGAGTTTCAGTAAGCTCCTCCTATCCTCGTACGCGAGTTGGCGCATTCCACAAACCATCTTAGTGCCCCTCCTTTGTACCCTCTCCAAGGAGTCGCATTCGCCTTTGGACTGAGGAAATGCAACAGGTAGCCCATATTCCAACAGAGGACGAATGTACGCAGAGAAAAGTGTCTGGAACATTTGCGGGGTAATGGACGCAAAGGAACGCCGAATCGCCCAGAGCATCCTGGTAGCGCTGCCTATTCTCCGACAAGTGTCAGCCTTCGACTTCAAGGAATCCATAACCAGAATCCCTAAGTCTTTTTCGACCGTCACCGCTCTAATAGGCTTACCTCCAATAAAGTATTCACCACCAGTGTCACCGGAGTTTATGCGCATGACCACTGTCTTGTCCTCATTGATAGGCAGTGACCAGCGATGTGTCCAACTGACTAAGTCATCAACTGCTTGTTGCAGTTGCTTGTGGCCATCGCAGGAACTGACAGAGGCTCACAGTTTCAGATCATCCGCGAATAAAAGACAATCGATCGCTACCGCGTCCGGAATATCATTCACGAAAACTAAATACAATCCGGATAATCCCTTGGTGTCGTGATCGTCGAAGATCTCAAATAGACAAAAAAGAAAAGCGTTTTCGCAGTAGAGGTTGCTTCTTAGCAGCTTTTAACTGAAAGAAATTCTGGACGCTCGATTGGCTCGTTAGCCACATACTGTCCTGCGCAAACTGAACTGAACTGAACTGAACTGAATCTCAAGGCCATTATTGGGCGTAATTTCATTTTCTGCGTCCTGGTAACCGCGTCTGAATATAATGCCTTTACAGCGAAAGCCCACAGCAGTAAGTATATATTTTATTATAAATCGATATGAAAATTGATCTTTCTCTTTCTTTGACTGTGCTTACATCGATGCAGCTTTTCATTTTTACATAATTGTAGCAATTTTTGCGTAATGGTTACTAATGGCAAACATTATTTATACAACCTCGTTGGTTGTAGTTATGCATAACGCGACTCGAGAATTTTATTGCTACATAATTCTCAGGCAGGAAATTCTCCTCAAAATGTTTCGACCTTGCAAAATTAAGATTATTTTAAACATGGCAATATTGAAAAAAGTGAGGCGCCGTTGATTAATTAGTGTTCTGTGACTGAATCGCTAATTTAATTCCAAACTATTAGCAAACTTTCGATCCATCTCATTTATACATATATAACAGTTTTTGTCAATGATTTGACTCTGTCTATTGTAAAGTTAATTCGATATGTTATTAACCATATTGCAAACATTTGTTTCATTTCATATACAAATTTAGCAGGTTGTAACGAATACCACATCAGGTAGAACAAATAATGCCAGCTAAAACATTTTGTATGAATTCTGTTAACGGTGAACAGATTTAAGTACTCATAAAGTATGTTTTGGAGTATAAATATAGGATGTAACCAGCCGCCAGCAGGTACGTACGGCTAATCATTTTTTGCAGGGTGAATAGATTATGCTCCGTGTATGATGTATTATCAGGATACATTTATCAGGTGCTAGGTTTTACATCTTATATTTATTACAAAACTTACTTCATAACTATTTCAATCTGTTTAATGCCAATAGAATCATAATAAAAAATAAACATTTAAAATTTTTCTCGACGTAGTTGATGTCAAAGAAATCATTTTGGAATTGAATTCCAATGTGAGAATCGTTATTGCCACGTTCCACACTAAAACGTTAACATCAACTCTCTTATCTCATCTAAAATATAATTGTATTTTGTTCATTTGCATTCATTACCATTACACACACTCGCGATCAGTTTCGTACTGTTTGCACTCATCATTTAGGGACAGTAGGAGCAGGATCCGCATTGGAAGAATGTTCAACAAGAGCAGTTGTATGCCACTGTTGGATAAGATTGGTACGACCAACTTGTTCAATCACATGAGCTGACACTCATGTAGATAGGTTTTAAACCCATGACCATGAAAAAATGATCATTTTTATGCATTTTCATCACACACATACACGTTATGAACTGTTTCGTGCTGCTATCACTGATCTGGTAGTGAAATTTGGATCAAGATCTGCATGTGCTTGAAACAGTTGGAGAATGCTAAACAATCAATCACATGAGCCCTTATCCATGTAGATCGGGGTGAAACTCATGACCATGAATGTGAATGCTCATTCGCAGGAATTTTTTTTACGCCCCTTATTGCGGTTTGCACTCATGAGATAGAGACAGCAGGATCATAATTTGCGTGCTCTTAAAATGGTGGAAGAAGGGTTAACAAGTTGTGCTTGTATGCTGTTGTTGGATACGGTTAGTACGCCCAACCTGTTCAATCACATAAGCCCACATTCATGTTGATAGAGTTTAAATCGTTGACCATGAACACAAATCCTGATTTGCATTTATTTGCTTTACACACACACCACAACCGGATTCGTGCTGTTTGCACTCATCAAGTAAGGACACTAGAATCAGGATCCGCATACTTTTGAAACAGTGAAAGAATGGCTAGCAAGTTGCGCTTGTATGCCACTGTTGGATAAGGTTGGTACAACCAACCTCTTCAATCGAATGAGCTCGCACTCATGTAGATATGGTTTAAACCCATGAACTCAAACAAGAATGCTCATTTAAATGCATTTCCCTGACATACAAACACCATGACCAGTTTCGTGCTGTTTGCACAAGTCAGACAGGGACATTAGTATCAAGATCGGCATGCGCTTGTGTGCATCTGTTGGATATAGTTGGTAAGTCCAACCAGTTCAATCACATGGGCCGATACTCATGTAGATAGTGTTTAAAACCAAGACCTAGAACAAAAATGCACATTTACATGCTTTTTCTTCTCACCCACCCATCCAACTATCGCTTTCGTTCTGTTTGCACTCATCAGGTAGGGACAGTAGGATCAGGATCTGCATGCGCTTGAAACAGTGGAAGAATCATATACAAGTAGCGCTTGTTTGCCACTGTTGGATGAGACTGATACGATCAAACTGTTCAATCACAAGAGCCCTTATCCATGTAGATCGGGGTTAAACTCATGACCATGAATGTAAATGCTCATTCCCAGGAATTTCCTTCACGCAACTCACAACCGTTTTAGGGCGGTTTTTACTCATCAGGTATGTATGATTTATGATGTATGAAAACACAAGCCTGATCCAGGTAAAGGCAGCAGGATCAGAATCCGTGTACGCTTGAAATGGTGGAAGAAGTGTTAACAAGTTGCGCTTGTATACCACTGTTGGATAAGTTTCGTACGACCTATCTGTTTAATAACATGAGCCCACACTCATATTGATAGAGTTTAAATCGATGACCATGAACACAAATCCTCATTTACATTCATTTGCATCACACACACCACGACCGAATTCGTGCTGTTTGCACTCATCAGGTTTAGACAGTAGGTACGACCAGCCTGTTCAATCACATGAGCCTACACTCATAAAGATAGGGTTTTATCCCATTACTATGAACACAAATCCTCATTAACATTCATTTTCATCATACACACAAACACCACGACCGGTTTCGTACTGTTCGCACACATCAGGTAGGGGTAGTAGGATGTGGATCCACATGTTCTCGAAACATTGAAAGAATGGTAAGCAAGTTGCGCTTGTAAACTTAGAATTTTCATTAAATAAAGAAAATGTGATATACCATAAATAGTGTCACAGCTTATTCAAGATTGATTTTTTAAAAAACTTCAATAGATTCGCTTTGAACTTAATGACTATTTTATGCTTGAAAACTGTATCGAATATTCCAGAGTAAAAAGGAGACTAATCGATTGTCTTACGAAATTTTACAACAGTGACTTCAGTTGATTGTTAGAATATTCTCAACAGCAAATATTTGTTCATTTATTATCCGTTGCTGAGCCTTTAATCAGAACTCACAAAACAATTATTAGATTTATTTCTGCGTGGCATTCTGCATGGCATTGCATGAAAGCACAAGCCTGGTCCAGGAAAAGTGCCGCACAGTCAGAGACTGCACATGGACGAAGATACTGTCAGGTTCCCCAGGCCTAGACAGATATGAGAAAGAAAATATATATAGTAGTGAGACTCCATCGTATTCCAGCACGCAGCTCGCTGCTGGTGGCCAATCAATTTCAGTACCGTGTTAGCCGCACAGTAAATAAGTACTCATGTGAATTACTCTAAATAGTCCACTGAGTAATTATAAAATCAGTCATTTCATACCATGAATGCAAGTGTACGAATATTCACAACCATCTACGGCTATCGTTTCAGCCTTTGGAAAAATCCATCCCCAGAAATCCAAGATATGAAGATATTGGGCCAACAGTCGATACCGGATCGAGTCTGTCCAAGTATCTGAAGAAACTCGAGGAATTGAGAGAGAGTAAATCGCATCATTTAACAAGAACCCTTATCAGATTTCAGAATTCGTGATGATGAGATCTTCAAGCGTATCAAATTACCAACATTCGTACAATTGATAATACAAGTTCATGAAACACGTGAGACATCACGTCGTATTGAAACATTTGATCGTCTACCCGAAGGTAGTGTGCTGAATATTTCTATGCTTCCCAGATGTTAGCAATAAAGGTGTTCAGTCAACTGAGAGAATGAACAACGGCGTCAATTTAAAAGACGGAGACACTGGTGACTTTGACCCTCCGCCAACAGCAAGATCAACTTTAGAGAGGTAAATGACTCGACGAACCGTATACATATTATCGTTTTGACTATTAATTTACATTCAAATACGTTGACCCGATAGAATGCTATGGAGTTACAAACAGTTGATTAATCTATTCAGACACTATACGAATGTTCGAACGAACCGATTAACTTAGCTCGTTAAACACAATCCCAATAGGAAAATATGCTTGATCTTCGATCATATCATCCGTATAGTTTGCTAAATTAGTATGCATTTCGAAGCTAATGAAAATGTTGGAACAAAACTAGTTCATATAAACTTGAGTTTTGTGTATCAAACAAGGTCTAGGTTATATCATTTAAATTCATTTAAACACTTTCTATCCCTTGGGTCCTGTCATCCAGGTGACACGTTCCTGAACACGAAGACGTTTTTACTCTTTTCAAGATACCCAGGCTCCAATTGATTGTTCTCGGTCGGTGAATATCAGAATATCAATACTACTACCGTGTTTATGAACAATAAACATTCATTGCCGGGTATTTCTATGACAGTTGAAATTGAGTAGGCTTAGCTCTTGTGTATTTCCAGCCTAATGAGCTATCTCAAAGATTGGTTTGTTCGAGTTATATGCTGGACAACGATGCTGTTTTACAGCAATGTTTCAAAGTTATTCACTAATGCTCCTTTTTAATGTCTTACACAATAAATCCAATTTTTTCATTACATGTATCATTATATGCTTCACATGGGTGCATGCGAAATTAGTAGGCCTTTGCGAATATTTTTCGCTGCTGCCCATTCAAATCCCTCATAGGTACGTTTATAACTCTCAATAACCGTGTCGAGTGCAGTCCCAAACTTAATAATCAGCAAAATCCAGTAATTATGCGGCCTTTGATTTGCGAGAATACTGTGGTTTATAACAGCGTGTTCATCATTTCATCCTCGATAGTTCAAAATTCTCACTTTTTGCAGTTTGGTTCACGGAGTTGGCGAGTTTGATTCGTATGTATATAATCAGCGCGGTTCTCAACCTCCCCAAAACGGGCGTTCAGCGTCGACTGCCGTAACACCATCACGAAATGGCGATTCCGATTTGCCCTACCTTCTTCTCGATCTCCGTGACAGGGAGGAGTATGATGCGTGCCATATAATAACAGGTGAGCCCTCTGTATGATTTAAGCGAACCAGATCAATTTACTCCGTGGATTCGAAATGGTAACTGAAGAGAAAGTTCTTTTATAAATACTGCCATTCATCTTTATCTCACTTTTAATCTAGTCCGTTTAACTTAAACTGATATTTTTGTTGTTTCGAAGAATTCGCCATCCTACGAAACAAAAGCTCCGGTTTGGCTGACTGCCTTAAGAATTGCCCTCCATATTGTGTTTCATATATTTTAGCTGATTGTAACGCGTAAACTCAAAATGAATGATCTATACGAAGTCAGTCGAGGTTGCTTATATTGTCATCTTGCTGTATGTTTTTCTATCTCTCGTGATTTTTATCTGATTCTATATGCATATCTGCCGATAAGGTACATCCATTGAATTTTCGGTAAAGTGGTGTGCTAATTTCTCTCCTATCATCAATTTCATATATTGTTACCTAGGCATGCAGCACGAGACTAACGCCTAGCAACGATTATCTTTAAAGGGACACGCTGGTGCAATCAATCTGCCTTAGTGATCTTGATTTTACGCACGGTGTATGCCAGGCTCGATATGAATTTCAAAATTTATCTCTACCTTTTTCTGATTCACAACTTCGCACGGATCTAATGCAACCATTTCCCGTGCAACCGGCAGTTGCTTAAGGCTAATCGAGATTAGCTTCCTAATCTGTCACATAGAATCATTCATGTTATATCTTAACTCTACAATCAACCTCTAGATAATTGAGTGTTCAGAATACAATTCAAAAACAGAAAAATTGCGTCATTAGATAGATGAAACGATCCTTCATTTGCGCAGTATCCGGTTCTCCTTTGTGCTCATTCTCATCTAGTGGTGCTAGATTTTACACAAGCACATTATCTTGTTCGTCGCTTTAAAATTAACGGATTCACGTATTTATGGTTTAAAGATTAATCACTTCATAACAACACAAGATTACGGTATTAATTAAAATGTGTAAAAATAGTATATAACGAGTATAGAATATCAAATTTATGGCTCAAGAATGATGTGCTTTTGCATATATAAATCCAAATACCCTTTGAATATTGACAAGCAAGGAGAGTCCACTGCATGTTAAGGTAAGGAATTCCAGGAAGATACGTCAAAAATAGAGCCCATAATCAATACGGGAACTTGAAAGCTAGTGGGATAACGGCTGTGAATAGTGCTGTGCACGAGAACCCACATACGCGTGGTTATGATTTTGAAGCAATTATTGTATATTGAGGCTCAGATTCCGAGCATTCTCTCGGTCGCTACCTTAAAACGTTTTCTCAAGTTAACAGGTTATATCAATTATCTAAGCTATTTTTCTCATTATTCCCCACGGTAACAACGAAGATGAACATATTCAACGTAAACAAGCTTGATTGATTGAGCCATTGAATGCGGTTTCTAAACTGCCGTTTTCTCGAAGAGTTCGTTAAACACTTCAATTTCTGTTAGGTTATATTTGGTCAGCCATATTCTTAGCTGACTTAATCTGATGAAACCCTTGACCATCAAACTCATCCTATTTAAGATGGCTCGCCCCTTTGGGTCTACACGATCTGATCTGAGAGATATTCTCTGAATCCCGTCGAGTGGCTTAATAATTTAGCCACATTCTTCGGGTTTTCGATTAGTATTGTGCGTTGTAAACTGGCTTAGCGCACAAGGTCTTTAAGGCCGCCAATCGCATGTTTACATGCTAAGACAATTTAACCGCTTTAATGCGCCCTACGTCCATTTATCTACATTGAAATGACGGTCATTTCATATTCGTAGCAAGTACCAATAGTTTGATTGTGTTTCTAACATCACCATCAGGTTTGAAACAGTAAGATTACTTTCTCCGAGCCCGAAAACAGTTAAATTGTGATGTGAAAAAGTTATAATTTTAAAGCACTATAGTATTGTTTTCTTACAAAAAACTCACGAACTTAATAAACAGAAATACAAAACGATTTACAGCCAAGTGCTCGACTATTGTTTCTGTTCATCGCGAAACACTTTTTCAATGAATCGATGTATAACGTATCCGGTTCTGCTTCATCACAGCCCTGAATTATCCAATCGCAATGTTGTCTCGTAGCGTGAACTTCGAAACACCAGAAATGTTGGCTTTTCGTAACAAGCCGGGCTGCATAATCGTGTTGTACGATGAAGACGAGCGAATCGGTCCCAGAGCTGCAACAACACTCGTGCAGCGAGGCTATCAAAACGTGTTTCTTTTATCCGGTGGTCTCAGGGTGAGTGAACGACAATTACTGCCATAATAATAATCGTCACACTTGAACTTTATTGCCTTTTCTGTTTCACAATGTTATAGTCAACCCTTATCAACCACGAATAGATTGTCAGCCTATGCTAGGGTTTCAACGACAAGAATAAAGGAAACAAACGTGTTTCGCACTGTTCGCCCTCATAGCCTGAAGATATTGGATTCAAGATCAACTTACCTTGAAACAGAAACGGAAAGGCAGACAAGCTCGGCCGTGCAAACCAATATTGAATAGTCCTGACACGGCCAACCCTTTTTTCATAATTACATACATGCGCTTATGAATACATGCGACACCTGTGAATGATAAATCTACATTGTAACATCTGCATTGATGTAAACCGCATGTGCCAGCATCGAAAGACGGTTTGCAACCCGAACTAATAAGGAGCATATAGATATTTTGTCTTCGTGCCATTTGCTGTTTTGTATATCATCGTGGCTTGCGGATATACCAAAATCATCACGCTAACCAATATATACGGTGATAGTGGCGATTGCAATAAATACTCAAGAATATCGCGCCTGAAGGTAAATTGTGTTGTGATAGTTATATAAATACGGCTGCAGAAATCAGCTTATAAAATGAACTGAACCTCTTTGTGGGGTTTAATTAAATCTCAGAAACGCAATCGTATGAAACAATTGTAAGCCCCCTGCTCAACGAGAGTTTAGACTGCTTACTTGCTGAAATAAGATACAAATGGATTTTTCAGCCTGTTTTATATTCTTGTCTCTGACTGTACGGCACTTTGCCTGGATTAGACTTGTGCTTTCGTATCGTCTCGTATCGTATATTCTTGTCCTATCCATAGATTTTCATACATTTCAGTTAATAAACCTGAATATGCATAAAATCAAGAGAAATTTCATTTTGGTCTACAACCAAGACTGAAACTATTCATATTGATGTTTCTACCAGATTACTCTTCATTTGGTAGTTTTTACTAGTTTCCGTATTTCCAATTGTGACACGTCAGAAAGATTTCGAATGAAAATAGTTCGATATGAATTGGATTTTCAAGGCTGATTGAACCATGACTGAAATGCAAGATTATGGTCATCATAAAAGCGTTCGTATTGAAAATTTGACCAGGAAGCCCGTTGGGATTCTGTGTTTCGACACTGTGGTTGTTTGTAAGAACACTGTTAGAATTTCTTTCAATTGACACTGCTTAGCATTGATTCAAACTTTGAAGACACACTGAAAGTCATCATGATGCCTCCACTTGATAGGGAAAACAGCTCAAAATTAATATAATCTTTTTTCATCCCGAATATTATTACCTTCATTTTTTGCATTGAAATGCAATTGGAATCTGGCCATAGTCTTCGTTATTTCGCAATTCCATCATTTTGCCTGTAAATAATTTATTTAGACTACTTATTAGTAACCCAAGAGAGAAAATGTAGTTGGACATTCTAGTGCCAATACATCGGTATCAATCTGCTACTTTCATTTCACTGTAAACTTGAGTTTGCCTAGCCATCATACTATTCTGTTGCAAACATTGAACGCGGCTAAGTACCGTAACATTTAAAAAATAAGCAATACTTTTCAGTGTTAGATTCCTAAGTGGTAATAACCTACTTGAACCTTATTCCTGTTCGCATTCATCAGTAGTGAGTTGCTCATAACATCTTGCTAAAATTCATAAGTTAAATAGCAAATAATGTTTATTCACGGGTTAGGTGTGCTAACTATTTTTAGAGTGCTCTGCAATGTATTGATAACAATCGCACAGTAATTCAGAACAAAGGATTCCACGAAATAATTGTATATTCCAACAAGCGGCGCATCAAGGTTAAAGTTTACAAAATCTCGAGCAAACGGAGATGCACCGAAAAGCTCCATTATGCTTTTCTCTCGCATAAACTGACTCATTCTCGTAAAAATTATGCGATTCTGTGACTGATTAACTGACTGTTATAACGTGTGCATCATAAAATGTTTTTAATCGACAATTCAGTAGAATCACCAAAAGTATGCGCTCAACCGTTTTTCGCAAGGGTTTAAACGGGTTCTCGTAATTGCCACTAAATAAAAAACGAGAATTTCTTATCCGGGATCTAGATTTAAGGCATCCAATGAGCTATCAATTTGTGTATTTCTGCTTTTAGTACCTTAATCCATTGTATTGAGGCGAATCACTGAATAATCATGACTTATTTTGGTCAACTTGCTATGATACTTATATTTTATTTTTGGTAGACGATAAAGTTACGGCAAAAATTTCCAGCGGAAGCACACAATTTTGTGGCGTATGATATAACTGACACAAAAACTAAACTTCCACTGCACTGCGGTTTAAAATCAGTAATCTATCAAATCTCTCCATTGATCATGAAGTTTCTATGTCAGCTAGTCGGTTTCATAGATTCCTTCAGCAATTAAGAACAAGCAGAATACCATGGAAGTGTAACTTTTTATTAGTATACAATTGTCATCTTCGTGGCCATCCTATCGTTTGTAACTGTTTAAAGGGTTGCGCCCATCAATATAAGTCGTTATCGAAACGATGTTTAATCATTACATGAGAATGTTTTTTTTAAAACGTGCAAAATAGTTGTTGAAATCAATCGGTTGTATGCTTGCTGGATTAATAGGTCTCAGTTGTTCCATGTTATGTGAGATTAATGCACCCTTTCTTGTTGGAATATCCATCACGATTCGCCGTATATGCCGTGATGGTAGTTAATTCTTTGTAATTTTCATTCAAATTGCTGCTCCATCCACAAAACTTTATAGGTCTCTTGTAAACCAACATCCACTTTCCACTTCCGTTTTTAAACGGGCATCCAAAGTTTCTTATTCGTAATTTCTGGCTTGTTAAAAAATAGCAATAAAACTTTTTGCGTTTATGCATCGGCGCAATGTCTCTCTGATGGCATTGAGCCTGAGCCACCCAGCGGACATTCAGCTCTGAATAACACCTTCAATCTAGTTGCAGCTATTCTGTTTCACGAAAACAAAGACTGACAGCTCTCATATCATCGGTAAAACCAAGAAGTAGGCATTGCATTGCAAAGTTAGTCTTACTTATTTTCATAACTTTTCATTTTCGAAAATCGATCGCTAGAACTGTGTTTTATCAGACTGCTGGTTGACCTGAGTCAGCGAGTACAATCACATTTTGAAATCGCGTGTTGGTGATGTATCTCGTTAACCCGAACTTATTGATCGCAGTGAGAGAATTGATGTCGATCAGAGCGAACAGGTCAACCAGATGTAGCAAATAACAATCCATAAAACGAGTCGGATGAGAATAAGTTTGATTGGATTTTGGCAATATCTAATTTGTGTCGAGCTAGAATAAAAATCTTCTCATGAATTTCAATCGATAAGGAAATCTGGCAATGTTAGATTTCTTGCACGACTGACTGCATACAAAGCACAGAAAAGTGTTTAGAAAGTGATCATGAGCCAGTGTCACACAAAACCATGTCTGTTTTAAACGCAACACAAATGTTTTTCTCAATGGATGTTGACTCGTTGGCTCACTATTGCAAAGCTGATGTCAGTTTATGTAACTTTCTCGATATGTGGGATCATGACACATCGTTTTCTACTGATTTGAGCTCCAACATATGTGCGACTGCCATAGTTTTACTGGTTAATAGTTAATGGTTAACGGTAGCCATGTTGAAACGTTTTTGCTCATCATAATCATTCAGATAACAAGCCTCTTCATGTTTGATTGCATTCGCGATATTGAGGGCTCGATTGGTTTGATAAAATACAATCACGTTGTTGCGTTTTACCTAGGAGATTATATGGACAATCGGTGGAAGCTGACACCATGTTCCGCTGACACGTCATATGATGATCACCCGCTCTTCCATCTAGAAATAGCTACCGTGACTAAGACGTCATAGCAAGCTGCATTTCAAGTTTACAATTAGAGCGGCCAACTTATCGCAGATGATAATCACTAATGATCTCTGAAACGATCTGTACCTGTGGTCCTAGCACACGAATTATAGATCCCAGGTTTTGTTTGCATGTTCGTATCATGACCGCATCAAAGTTGTTTGTGGCTTGCGAACCTAGATGAGGCTGTAGCGTTATGATACGATATTTATTTCTCTAGGTCGTGATTACCACAACACAGCAAATACGGTAGCAGAAACACCGAACTTATGTGATAGGCCATTCAGCTACATGCAATATAGACGTTAGATCTAGTTGGTATGGAAGCAATCTACGCTCCTCCGACTCTAATAACATTGCTTACTTTAAAAGTCTGTGTTGTTACCGTTCAGAGTTAACTTGTCTTGAATGCTATCGTGTCTTCAACAAGGATATCAAACCTGTCAGTTAGCCGAAAGCCAGGCATGCTGAGCCACAAAATTCGGAAACTTTGGGATACAGGGTTTGCAATGGCGCCAAAATTAACCAAAATCGTTTCAGGCCTAAACCTTGCCAAATTTTCCCATAAGTTCTCACAAAAGTGCGACACATTTGTATGTCCTCATTTACGGAATCGGAAGCAGTTCAACGAAAGTATACTCAGAAAATGGAACGCACACATTTTCAAACGTCCCAAGTAATTCGTGATGCTTAAGTCATTCACTTTAAGTTGTGCCTTAACAACCCCGAATTTTCTCTATTCCGTAATAGATGTGTGGAAAGTTGGTTCACTTATGAAGGACTCTGGATTCTGCATTTCCCATTAGTTTTCTTTAATCAGCACCATGGGATGGGACTGAACATTTCGTCGTGTTACTGACCACCACTCTTGTGTAGAGTGAGCGGACGTTTCACTATGAAACTGATGAATACCGATTTCATCGCTTATTGCTGGCTTTGTTTCGCATTAATGAAATATTCATTAGTCCTACCTAACTCTGTGTGCGATTGTTATCATACAAAATATTTTATGCTCCTATGTATATGCAGTCGCGTCAGATCTAGATACAGAGCGTTGCGTATCCTTGCTGAACTGACCGCACCTGAACCATACCGGTTGCTTCTAACAAGTGTCACCAAATTGTTATTTGCTCCTTGTCGCTTTGTTCATGATCATGAGTTTAAACCCTATCTACATGTGTTTAGACACGTGCTTGAACAGGTTGATCGTACCCACGTTATCCAACACTGTCATTCAAGCGCTACTTGTTTACCATTCCCTCAGTGTTTAAAGGCATTTGGACTTTGATTGTATTGCCCTTACCTGATGAGTGCAAACAACACGAAACCGATCTTAAAGTTGATGCGTTGGAAATGCATGCAAACGAGAGGCTTTATTCCGACATTGTTTGAAAAATTGCCAAGAGATCATAGGTAAAAAGAAGTGTTGGAGAAACAATGGCTCATTCATGTTCGATCTATATTTAGCCAATCTCGTACTACGCATCAATAGCACTATTAGAAAAATCTAAAAATGACACAGCAAACATCATGGACTTATTTCCAAGCATATCACGAGTAGGAATAGCATTAAGTTTCGAAACAGTTCTCCTTTTTGAAATTGATTTTTCCAAGGCGGGTTTACTATTATCTCTTTGATGAGTGAGCATATTTTGACGATCACACTTTTCTTCGAACAGTTTAAGTAACATAACATTAAGAACATACTTTTGCCAAAGTTTTACTCAGTGCAAACACAACCAAAGTTTTGGAACAATTAGGTTAACAGTCCCAAACAAGCGTTACTTGATTTGCATTTCTCCACTGTTTCAAGCGCATGCGGATTCTGATGTTACTCATCCTACGTGATGAGTGCAAACAGCACGAAACTGGTCGTGGGGTGTGCGATGGAAATGCATACAAATGAGCAGAAAGAAATTGTATTCTGTTTAATATCCTATACGTTCTATATGTTTTCTTTTGCAACATGATAGAGGCCAATTGAAATTCACATTTTCTTCTAGCTTGCGTGGAAAAACTTCCCAGAGGGATTAATTATAGGAGAAATGCCCCTGTCGATCCGGCAATCTATAAAAGTGAAGCCGAGGGACCGTGCCCCAGCTTGGACCCCACAACTTGCCAGGATAGACTCTGCTTCAACCGTCGGAACTCATGGTGTCACTACAGCCACGGACACTGTGAACAATTGCTCGGCCGCAAACTCGACTCGCAAACGGACACCGCTAATCTACTGTGAACTTGGAACCAGAGATAACGGTTATGGGTTGGAGGAGTTTCTGTCTGAAGACATTTTGAAGTTGAGTTTGACCGTAGAGAGGGGTTTGGATGACGGTAAGTCAATTCGACAAAACTCAGAACACAAATTTTGTTTTTCATTAAACCAGTTTTCATATTTGTCTTTTTTGTTCATGAATATTGTTTCAAAAATGGAACGCAAAAGCATGAGGAATATGTAGCAGTCTCAAAACAGTCGTTTGTTTGGGACGCAGACGCATATTACAAAGTAAATTTAGCAGAGTTGATTGTGTCTAAGCAACTGAACAAATTTTCCTGAGTTACATGCCACCGGCAATAAGCTCAACCCTGGAATACTCTGTTACCATTATCGCCTTTCAAATTTTCGTGAATTACTAAAAAACAAATGTCATTACTGAAACTGGGAATCTGGAACGTCCGGGCCATGTTTCCTGGATTTCATGACGACGTATCGAATATCAGATGCGTATTTCATTGCCAGCGTTGCGGGAGAGATTGTTCCTCCCGAATCGGACTGTTTAGTCATTCCAAAAGCTGTAGAACATGAACATACATGCGATTGTGATGTACATCCATGGTCGACATCGACCGAAGGAGGCCAACACACGCACACTGGAAGTCCCAATGCTAGTACTGCTTTTATTTCAATATTCGCTTCCATCTTCTGCTATAACCCAAATGAAACATTGTCATAGGTAACACTCGTTGTTAACGATTGTCAAATCTCAGTTTCAAGTAGATTTACGTTCTGAATATCCAAACCATTCATGATCAGAAGTAGCGAAGCCTGGTCTCTAACCTAGTAGCAAATAAAAGCTTTACTCCAACCATGCCTGATTTTGCGCTTCGTTTGAGGATTTTAATGCCAGTTATGCCTCATGGTGGTAGGTTATGTTAAAAGCGATTTCGAATGTTAAGTAAATAACGCGTCGTATTATTGTTCCACTGCTCGTTAAAATCTAAAATTTCCATTCGGTGTGGAAAAATTCCAAAACAGACATTCGAAGTAACTGTAAGCTTGCTGCTAAACGTTCTTTTGATTCGTGTTAAAAATTTCAATGGTACAAGTCGTTTTGCAACAACGATGTCTAATTATAAGCACTTTAAGGTATTCGAAAATATTCGAGACCGATCGGGAGTCCATAATCATGAAAATAAAGTTTGCAATGAATCGGTTATAGCAAGTTTTTGGTAACGTTTCGCTTCTGAACACAGAAGCTTCCTTAAACCAAGGGTGTCGGTACGAACAATGTTCAGGTTTAAATGGCATTTACTTGACCAATCCTGAGATCTCTAAGCTAGACAGAGGAGATCAAAAAATTGATCACACCCCATAAAATCTGTGTTCATCTCTAAATTTTTTATTAAGTGTACAGGTGTGAACAGCGTCTGCTGACACACTGCTTACGTATTCATGTGCACATTAGGTGTTATGTTCGTTAATCTTTATCCGCTGCAGAACCGAACGCCAGATTGTTGAGATATTCGCCCCATCCACATTGTTCATTTCATTTGCCCCAGCCTTTGTTATTTGAACAGCCTCGGCGTGAAGTCTTTCCCTATAAGATTTCACACCCCGTCTTATCACTTCCACGTTATCAAAATCTACGCTGTTTCCAGTGTCTAGCACGTGTTCAGCTAGGGCAGAATCCCGAATCAGTGATTGATATTCACTGGATTGCGGGGTTGCTTTCCCACTTATTTCCTGTGTTCGTTTACCCTAGTGCAAAGTTCTCTAAACGTTTGCCCAATGTAAACACCATAGCAACCATTGTATTTGATTTTGTAGATAATGTATTACTTGTTACGCATACTATACCTTACACATTTGGCTTCTTATGCTTCAGGTCGTTCAATACGCACGGGACAAACGCGGAGCACAATCGGTTCAGCTTGTCAGTCAACTTCCACCCCCTCAATTCATAGAAAGCCTTTCCGGTGAACGCTTACGGAACACACACGGGCCAGATGTGGTGTGTGCGCTCTTTGTAGGGTTCCTTCGAAGCTTCTGTGATTTGCTCATGCTTTACAATAGAAAGTCAACGTTCTGTCATGTAGCCTCTATCAGCTACCGTGGCAGCACCATCTTGTTTACTCTGCTTGAAAATTCCACGGAATAGTTTACATTATTCACTCAATATAATCGCTGTGAATATATCGTAAGTTGACTTGGTGAATGACTCCAGTTCGGCTCGGTGGTAATTTGTTTTACCGTTCGTGGCAAATATTGTCAACGGTTCCGCTGATTTGGCAGCTGCCTGCGTTAGATTGATAGAAAAATTTCAACTCTGGTCAAATGTTTAGTACGTCAATTCATATTAGGTTGAAACAGCAACAGAACATCATACACATCAGTGTACCGTATTTTTCGGACTATAAGGCGCACATAAAAACAATAATTTTTACGAAAAATCGGCAGTGAGCCTTACATTCCGGTGCGCCTTATGTATGAATTGTGAATGTTCACACTCTGAACATACGATTGCTCAAAGAAAGGTTCATGCTAGCACAACTGATACACATGATAAAAATGGCCTTCGTTAAAACGAGTTCCGGACAGCGCGATAATATGTCATCTCTCGATGAAAGTAAACTCCAGAATAAAACATTTAGCGATCGTACAATTTATTTGTTGGAATCAAACAGTATTGTTGAATGTGAGTATCAAAAGATTAACTGATTAGATAGTGGATGCTCAACGGGTTGCTTTCATTAGAATGGTACGTGATTCGCGCTAACCCACACCGGATTAAATAAGTGAGATTCAAAAATAATAAGATTTCGTGAGGTCAATAATCCTCGAGAGATAACTATGCGGTGGTTATTTTCGGAAATTAATTTCACAGTCAAATGTTTGAAATTGGTTTCGTTGTTGGAAATGATAACATCATTTTCATGCAGGATTCAAGGATAGGTTGTTGAAAAGCGAAGACTTGGTAACATCGCAGAATTATGGTGTCAGTGAAAATTAAAAAAATAATAGTATACATCAAATGTACGGCTCACGAATGATTTTCGCTTGTATACGTGAGTCAAATTTTTGTCTAATAATTATCGCCGTGCACAGAGTGTGGAAGCTAAATTCACCGCAATTCGAGGAAAGTACAAAGAGAATTATCAACAAGCAAACTGAAAATACGCTTCCGCCATTCGTTTTTATTTCACTTATTGCTGTTGTATCGAAGTAACACAACATGAAGGATTTCACGTCAGCAATATTTACCATATATTTTCACGCATTTCAATCACACAAGCACATTAGTTTTGCGCTGCTGGCACACATTAGTATAGACAAAAGGACCAGGATCCGCTAAACATGAATCGGTAGAGAAAAAATAATCAGGCTCACTGAGTCTGATCTTACTCTCTCCACTGATGACGGCAAACAGCCAGAAACCAGTAGTGGTGCGGGATGTGTGAGCAACACATTACTTTGGTCATATTTACTTTCATTCTTATCATACACACCCCACGAATGGTTTCCTACAGTTTGCACTGCATGTACAACCAGTACGATCAGGATCCGGGTGAATTCAAGGCCAACTTACCCTGTGTACGACACTTGAGCAATCAAACTAATTTTACCAAACAAAGTTAAAGGAAAATGAAGAACTGTACAGCTAGTTTCAAATTGTCACTAACGTTAAGATATTCGAAAATATTAGAGACCAATCGGGAGTCCGTAATCATGAAAAGAAACAACCAGAAAGGATTAACCTTACGCGAGATGAACAACAAGCACTCTTTAAATTGCGAACAGAAGAGGAAATAGTGATCACTAAGGCAGATAAAGGCAACTGCGATTCTTTCTAAAAGTGATTATAGAGATAAGGCAGAGTCACACCTTGCTGAAGTTCCGTATCAGGGTCTTGACAACTGTAGACCTACGACCATTATGAATAACCATAAGAGGGTTGTTTCAAGATATATCGTGAGGAATTAAGGTAAAACCTTGGTCATGCTCTACCCAAAATCTGCTCAACCCCAGGTTCTATGGACTTCCGAAGATACATAAGGTAGGCGTCCCCTTGAGGCCCATTTTAGGCGGCATTGGATCCCCAACACACGAATTGACTAAGCACCTTGCCAAGCTCTTGAAACCAATGGTTGGTAACACGAATTCTTTTATTTAAGAACTCGTTTGATTTTGTTCGTCACTTAACTGCCGTAACAATTGGGGAGGATGAGATGATGGTTAGCTTAGACGTAAGGTACTTGTTCACGAATATTGAAACTACAAGCGCTTTACAATTAGCGAGGCAGTCATTCAACTCCGATATGACCTTGAAGGATCGTATATACTTGAGTGTACAACAAATCATCAACGGTGTAGCAATTTGTCTAAATATGAACCACTTCTTATTTAATGGACAGTTATACAAGCAATGAGGTTGTCGCTGATGGGCTCACCTATTCCCCTGCTGACGAATATGTCCATGGAGCACTTCGGAATAGATATCGTGAGAAACGAAGCCTATAAACAAATGGGTGAGCGCGTGTGACTATACATTCGTCGATCATGAAGCACAACAACCAGATGCATTTCATTGTTTATCAATCCTCCATAATTTTAATCCCGAAAATCCAGGTCACGACAGAAACCGGCTACGAAAGGGACACTATTCCGTTCTTGGAACATGTCTCGCGCAAAAAGACAACGGCAAGATAATAAAGACTGTATATCGTAAGCCAATCGACACAGATGCTATTTTGAGATTTACATCTGCGCATCCTAAAAGGACATTTCAGTTAGTAGAAAAATCGCTTTTCTACAAGGTTGGCCGCCTCTGTAGCGATGATGCCGATAAGAGATGAGCTCATCAAGAAGTCAGTCGTCGACTTGCAAATCATG
>JACCGJ010000830.1:0-40520 GCA_013407085.1 Atriophallophorus winterbourni
GCATGCGTGGATGGAGTGACCATTGTCCACACATTCAGTCCAGTCTTTTAAGGTGAGCAAGAGATTAGATAGACATGAGTTGTATTTCCTGAAACCGTGCTGTTCAGTCGCAAGCAGTCTATTGGTTTCGAGGTGATTGGTGATCTTTCCCGCTACTAAACTCTCTAACACTTTAGAAATTACTGGCAACAACGTAACTGGTCTATAGTTCGCAGCGTTTGGTCGTTTTCCGCCCTTGTAGATTGGTGTGATGATACCAGATTTCCATTCCGCAGGAACGATTCTATTTTCGAGCGAAATTTGGAATAACGTGCTGAGTGGACCACACAATGAGGATGCACATTGTTTGAGGATAAAAGGAGTGATTCCATCTGCTCATGGTGACTTTGCAGTATTCAAACAAAGAAGTCTGAGCATGACACACTCATAGTTTATGGAGATTTCGTTTAATATTTCATCGGAAAAGCCGATCGAATGCGGCGTAAGATGCACTGATTCCTTGGGGCCAAAAACTTTGCAGTAGTAACCTGCAAGAACTTCGGCAGCCTCGAACGCAGTCGTAGTTAGACCATGAGGTGTGCGTAGTGCTGAGATTCCAGGCTTAATTTTTGATGTAGTGTTAACGATCTGGTACAGGACTTTGGGGTTCCGCTCCATCATGGTCAGTAGTCTTGCCTGATGAGACTGCTTATCCTCGGTGATAAGAGAGGTGACCTTGTTCCTCAACAGACGATATGTTTCCCAATTATCTGGCATGGGATTGTGGACATAGTTTCTCCATGAATCGTTGCGTATCTTAATCCACTTCCTTTTGCGGCTTCTCAACGTGAAGGTAAATCGTTTTTCGCTGTCTTTGGCACAAATCTGGAATGTAGGTTTATTTCATCACACAGCTTCTCTATTAAGTTTACCCAAGAACGATGCACGTCCGTGGTGTCTGGTTTCCAGTCAGAAATCGTTCGAAGAGCATTGTGAAGACTTCCAATATCCAGTTGTAGTTTTGTTTTGTTGATGTCATTCGTTCTCCCAGCTTGACAAACATAATCGAATAAGAGGACCAGGTGGTCGCTAGAACCCAATGGAGTTTCGTAGCTCAGATTTTCGACGGCATGTTCCTCACTCGTTAGTATTAGATCCAGGACAGATGGCATGTTACCATCTCTATATCTAGTGTTATCAATGACGTAGTTATAAAAAGGAATATCGAAGATCAGTTCTTGAAACGCATCGTCGAGCGAATTCGTTGAAAGAGCATTTTTCTTCATCAAGTTTGGAAGGTTGAAGTCTCCCATAAACAGGATTGGCGTTTGAAATCTGGCAGCCAGAAGTCGAATTTTCTGGAGTAGTTCAACATTGTGCGCGTCACTTGCGCTTGGAGCCCAATAAATCACGCCAACAATGCAATCATCTCCAGTAGTCAGCTTAATTGAGCACCACAGAGTATCCTGTACACGTATGTCAATATCGTCAATTTCTCTGCAGGATAACTGTTGGTTGTAGTAAAGTGCTACTCCACCGCCGCGTCCCACACGGTCTTGACGGAGAAGACACATTCCTTTTAATGCCAATTCATTGTCTGATAAATGAGGTTCAAACCATGTTTCGGTAATTGCAACTAAGTCCGGTGAGTGCTGTGTACATACGGTATCAAGCTCTTGTATTTTGTTTCTCAGACACTGCGCGTTTGTATAGAGACACTTTATGGTTTTATGGGTTAACAATGATGGAAAATGTGAAAGACTAGTTTTAGTTCCAAGTTGTGATATGTTTGGCAAAGATTGAGGGTTAGTATGCATCAATTCAATCCGGTTCACAGTATACAGCTGAGGCGTTGAAGTCGTTTCTACTTTTCCGACTCGGCATGAGTCGGACACAGATCGTTTTTTGGAGAGCTAATTGAAATGACTTGACTTGGGCTTGTGAGTGGTTTACTGTCTGCAGGATCTAGTTTATTAGTTTTCTCATTTGAAAATTGAAAAGTAGGCGATTTTTAAGGAACTAAACCTGGAGGTTGTCTAGATCCTTCTGGAGCAGTTCGCAGACTTCCGGCTTATTTATTCTCGACCACACTTTTATATCGTATTCGAACCGTATGATCTTACATTTTATAAGAGCCGGTATGTCATTTGCATAAAGTGGGAAGAGATTGGTCCAAGGACGGATCCCTGAGGCTACTGATTTCGATAGAGCACCGTCCACAGAGACATGCACAAGGCGGTCAGTCAGGTATTCTTGTAACCAAGCTAACAGTTTGCAAGTGATACTACAACGTTCCAGCTTCTGTAAGAGAATACTGTGGTTTACACGGTCAAATGCTTCCGACATATCTAGGATGGTTTCACCAACATCTATTGCTCGAGTACAATCGTCAAGGGTAAGGAGAAGGTTAGTAAGGCAGGAATATGCCTTTTTAAAACCGTGTTGCGCTCCCGAAAATAGCTTATTTTCCTCAAGATATTTGCTCTGTTTGTTCGCCATGATCCTTTCGAGCACCTTGCATACGACGGACAACAAGATAACAGGCCTCTAATTTGCGGGCTCTGAACGCACCCCGCTTTTGAAATGAGGGAGATTATACCCGATTTCCATTCCGGCGGTATGACACTTTTGGACAGTGATTCGCAGAATAACTGAGTCACAGGTCCGCATAAAAATTGTGCACAATGCTTGAGTATAGTGTGGGTAATTTTATCCTAACCAGGGGATTTTCTGGGATTCAACGATAGTAGAGTGCCCAGCACCTCTTCTTGGTAATGGTTATTGTGTCTAATGGTAGAGGATGCGTTATTTCTGGATCCAGTTGCATATCCACGCTTCCCTTTGGACAAAATACTGTAGCGCAGTAATTAACGAGAACATCCGCAGTGTTAGCTGCATTTGTGGTCATCCCAGAGGGCGTTTGTAGGGTCACAACTCCTGATTTCGCTGAACACTGCTTGTTCACAATCTGGTAAAGAAGCTTTGGATTTCGTTTCATTTTAGACATTATATCAGCTATATATCAACTGTATTTTGTCTTCAGCGATGAGTTTAATGACCTGGTTTCTTAGTTTTCGAAAGTTATCCCATGTGGTATCGGTGGTTAACCGGCGATGTTTTTTCCAAGCCATATTTCGCAGTTTAATCCATTTCCGAGCGCGACTGCGGATTTTAAATCCGAATGCGTTTCCACACTGTTTTGGTACGAATGCTGAGATTGAGTTGATTTTCCAGTTAAGCTTGGTCAAAATGCTAGACCACTGCTCTTTTACTCTGATGCCTCCAATTTGCAAATCGGTAATCAAACTTAGGGCGTTTGATAATTTAGATAGGCATACCTTTCTGATGATTTTTGTTGTATCGTTTGTTGGCTCTGCTCGACGTAGGTACTCAAAATCCAATACCAAATGGTCGCTCGAACCTAGCGGACAATCGTATGTAATGTTTTCGACGGAGTCTTCTTCAGTTGTAATGATCAGATCGAGCATTGAAGGGATATCTCTCCATTTGTATCTTGTATTGCTTCCCACGTGATAATACAAGGGAAATTTTGTCAAATAGCTGCTGGACGATGGCAGCAGTAAATGTCGGAGAAATGTTGTTAGACTTCAGCAAGGTAGGCAGATTAAAGTCTCAAATGATCAGGATTCTGGTATGACATCTCGAAGCAATCAAGCGTAACTTGACGAGTAGAGTCGTATTATACACTTCCAGGGCTGCTGGTGGACGATAAATTACGCCGATTGTGCAATCGTCGCCTGTAGTCGTTGTCAAAAAGCACAATAGTGTGTCTAAAGCACCAAAATAGAATCCGTGAGTTCTCTGCATTTGAGTCTATGATCATAATAGAGTGCCACACCTCCTCCGCGTGATGCACGGTCTCGGCGGAGCAGTGACATGCCCGCAATCTCTAACTCACAATCGTGGATTTCCGGGTTAAGCCAAGTTTCGGTAATTGCAATTAACTGAGGTCGTTTTGTCTCACACCTAGCGACAAGTTCGGCAAATTTGTTTATCAAGCATTGGGCATTGATATAGAGGCATCCAAAAACAGTTTTGGTTAGTAAAGATGGATGGTGTCGTGTGATGGCATGATCGGAGACAACCGTCATTGTCGCGCCGATTCCGGAAGAGTCGGCACTTTTCTGTTTTTGACAATTTCATTAGCATATCCGTCTTTCCAGGTTGAGAGGCGCAAATCGCATAATATTTTTGACCAAAATAGATTTCTTTATCTGGCTTCAGTCCACACTCGAAAGTCATTTGGTGTGGCATTGCTTTCGATTACTGATCGTGTGTCCCAGCTGAAGATTCATTTCATGGTTCAGTGGATAGGGCTTCATCAATCCGGACGGTATTCGATGCAGAGTGGGCTGCATTTATATCAATATTTCCGTAATCGCTAAGGATTACACCATATGGGATTTTGTGTTTCCAGCATATACAGCTGGAACGTACAGTATCAACCATGGTACTCATCAGGAAGTTTATTTTTAGTGGACGCGACCCATTACCTTCGTAATTCGTTGAGGAAGGCAGTCTGAAATTATCAACTACAACGGCCTTTCGACAAAAATGGTATCAGCCAGAAAACTCCATTGCTTGTAGTCATGTTCAGCTGCTGGTTAGCCTCAAGATTACCTGCCAGCTCTGGAACTCCGAGAATGATGAGATTGCGATTTGATGTCTTTCTTATCTCGAATGTATTATTTCTCCGTTCGCACCGTGGAATATCAGCATGAATACGAATATTCAGTGAATTATTAGAACCAAGTAGGTAAGAATTTAGTAATACGTTTTCCAGGTCACGTTCGTTTTTTAAGATAACCCTCAACAGTCTGGGTTAATCCTGCTGAGGTGAATCACGCCGTCTAGTGAACCAAGTCAATGCTGACGGCACTACAGTTCCAAGTTTCATAATTCCACACAGTTCCTTCCCTTTTTTTGACTTCATCATGCTTTTTGACGGTCTTTGAAAGAGACATTCAGGCTCAGAAACGTCAGTACAAATGACTCATAAAGTGTGCCTTATACGATTGGTGGCAAATATATATATATTCTATATATATATATATACTATATATATATCTATATTATCTATATATATATTTCCACCAATCGTAAGGCACACTTTATGAGTGTCATTTGTACTGACGTTTCTGAGCCCTGATTGTACTCTCTTCAAGACCGTCAAAGCATGCCATGACAAATGGAAGGAACTGTGTGCTAGATCTCTGAACCATTGCTATAGTAGATTTCGACAATGAAGACTTCGGATTGTTACTAAATGTGAGTGCTTCATAATCGGTTAATAGATTGAATTGATGACTGAATAAATTTTTGTATAAGCGCATGATAACCCAGTAAACAGCAAACGCTTCCCAATGAGTCTGAGGAAAACTTTGTTCTTCGCTTTACTCAGTCGACGTGAAATACACAATACAGGATAACCATTTTGCTCTAAAACAGAACAAATTTCATGAGGAGCAGCATCTATGATTAAAACAGAACGCAAATTTCGTGTAAATGTCTTAAGTGCAGCACTGGATTGCAGTATGGATAAAAGATTATGAAGTGTCTTTTTATGTTGGCCAGTCCACTTGAACATTTTGGCCTTTAGTAGTGTGAACAATGAATCAGCAACTGTTGCAAAATTCGGGATGAACTTAGAATAATATCGAAACACTCCCATTACTGATCGAAGATCACTGAAATAATTTGGTGATTTTATTTCCACCAGAGGTTTAAGACGATTCTGGTCTGGACGGAGTCCATTAGAAGATTCAGGGTATCCAAGGCAATAAATCTCATCATCATAAATTACGCGTTTATTGAGATTTAATTTCACGTTATAATAATTGAAACGATGTGTTGATTCCTATTATTTTGGAATCAATTTCTGTTTGTTGCAAAAGATATTTTTGTGTTTCGGCACGGGAATTCAAGAAGCACTACTGGGGATTAACTTAGACTATGTCCCTTTGAAATATAGTAAATTCGTTCTGATTAAACTCTGCTACAGATTTTGATTAGTATTGCTCACTGCAATGGTCAGTACGAAAAGAAATCCCATGAGCGTAACTTCACGCAAAAATCCATCAACAAATAAAAATATGAAGCTTCTGCAAGTAAACATCGTTAACGAAAATCTGGACGCCCGCTCGAAATGTAAATAGAAGTTATCCGAGAAAACCTGTGCTATCCAGTGTGACAACTGCTCGCTATGGATCCACTGTTACTGAAAGGAAATTTCGAAGGACCTCTAAGTGCTGCTACACGCCACCAAGTGCAAAGGACTCGCGTTCTACTGCCCAATATGAAATGCTACCGACTGTCGGGAACCGCATGTTCATACCAAATTGAGAACCTCGTCATAGGCAACGGCTGCATCGACATCGTTCTATGAGTCCCATCGTTTAGTCTAATCCATTCTGAAAGAAACGCTAGTTACGAAGACTACGAAAAAGGTGTCTGTATCCTATGCAGAAGTAGCTAGTAAGAAAGAGAATGACACGTCTGATGCAGATCGGAAATGTTTTAAACAGATAGACGAGCTACGCTGTTTAATTCCAGCACTAAATAAGACAGACGGAAGTGACAATAGCGTTACCATGCGTAATAGCTCCAAAGCCCGTTCAGTGAACAATGATTCACGGAGTCACTTTGTGGTGTGGTGATCTACTGCTGAGTCACCAGTGGATTTTTGGTAGTCAAGAGGAGATCCAGCATTCGATGGAATCCTCTGACAATACAACCTGGCCTTTTGGATAATTGAACTCAATTAAAATGCTGTTATTTAACGCGAGGAGCTTGAGAAACATTTGGGATGAAGTCAGTGATGTAGTGACATCTAGCAAGCCAGACATCGTTGGCATCGTTTGTGAGACATGGTTGTACGAGAACATTTCGGATTCCGAGTTAGCAATATCACAACAAATCTTGCTCAGAAATGACAGAATTTCGTCTTCGTCAGTTATTTCAGATTGCCCTGGGCATTAGTGAGAGTTTGTAGTGTACATTGAAAACCACTAGCGGGTTTGCCACGATTGGGGTTATCTATCGCACACCGCATATACATCTTTCCGAAAGTGCTCATGCAAATTAGACAATGCGGCGTTGCAAATGATTGTTTCATATTTTGTGACTTTAATGTGCCTAATTTATGGTATGATGGTATGGTATGGAAGCACAAGCCTGATCTAGGCAAAGTGCCGCACAGTCAGAAACTGCACGCGGGCTAAGATACTGTCAGGTTGTCCAGACCAACATACGCGGATATTTCAGATTTGATCAATTAATAAACTATCCCAGTCCTATTAATGTTATTTATACATATATATATGTATGTATGTATATACATTTGTGCCTATACTTTGGCTCTGTGGTTAGTGTGAAGTTAATTGCTTTTTCAACCATAATTCTTGAATCTTGAACCTTTTAAACTTTTGACAGGAAAACTTTCGAGCACTAATGCGTGAGATGGTTTGTGGTTTCAAACTCGGTCTCAGTGACCATTATGGATAACCAATATACTTGGTTCTTCTTTTGGTTTCGCAATCATGATTTCACTTTCACAAAGGTTGGAATTACAATTCACTAAATATTCTGTGGGTATCCGCATATCTTGAAAAAGTGAGGAAATCTTAAACAAAGTGTAACACACTGTGGTATATTGCTAGTACGGCCATCACATCACATCACGTGGTCACACTGAATCAGATTGTTTACACCCAGAGATGACGGGAATGCGTACAAAAACGAATTTTCGGTTCAAGTCCATAGGTTTAACCCATCTACATTTCGGTGGGCACAAGGTTTTGCGCAGGTTGATCATGACAGCTTTATCCGAAACGATTTCAAAATAAAAGGATAGACATACATCGAAATAACCATTGTAAGGTTTCGATAGTGAATGGCGTCTTTCGTCTAAACAACACATTCGTCACAAATTTGAAGTACTTAGAAATTTAAAAATGATAAGTGTGCGCTTTGACGTTGCATTATCTCAACCAAGCCTTACAATCAGAAAAAACAAGGCCCCACTAAGAAGCGTTCCGGTAAAACTCATGGGAATACCAGATTGGAGATAGCGTAATGTGATATATGAAAACGAGAATAGATTGAGAAATACTCTCCGACCGTGAACGATGGTGAACTGTTGTTGTTGTTGTCGGCCTCCTTCGGTCCATGTCGACCATGGATGTACATCACAATCGCATGAATGTTCATGTTCTACAGCTTTTGGATTGACCAAACAGTCCGATTCGGGAGTAACAATCTCTCCTGCAGCGCTGGCAACGATAGTCAGAACTCGGTTGCATTGTATCAGTTGCACGCCAGCGGCGTGATCTGCGTTCAGCTGCCAAGAGCTGTATCTGCTCCTCCCCAGCTTGCAGACCACGCTTTACACAATGCCTCCAATGTAAGCGGTCAAGAGCTAGTTCTTCCCAACTGGCCGGGTCAATGCCAAGAGATTTCATATCTGTTTTGCAAACGTCTTTGTACCGCAAGTGCGGTTTGCCCAATGGTCGACTTTCTAACAGCAACTCACCATAGAGTAGATCTTTCGGAATACGACAATTTTCCATTCTATAGACATGACCAAGCTACCGCAGGCGGCGATGTCGCAATAGAGTGAACATGCTCTGTAGATTAGCTTTTGAAATCACTTCTGCATTAGTCACTCTGTCCATCCACGATATGTTTAAGATACGACGGATGCTTCGTAAATAAAAAGCATTCAGCTTCCGTTGGTGTCTTACGTGGGTGGTCCAGGCTTAACTGCTGTATAGTAAAATACATGCTGTATACCATCATCTTTGTCTTTACAGTCAGCTTGCGGTGGACTAATGTCGACTGATAATGTTTCATTTGGATTCAAGAGGTTCTTGTTAGTACAATCCTGTGCCACTGGTTCAAGTTATGAGGAAACTGATAAAATCCAAAATACAGTACTCTGGAACTCGTCACATCAGAAAAACATGAACCTCGTTTTCACAAGAGTGTTCAGATTGTTCTGCTCAAATCGAATAATTGATCTCGATGATGTGAATGCACGAAGAATCTGTATACATCAATGTTGGATTTGGGAATACAGAGAAAGCATTTCAAATCAACTCATTAGACATAGGTTGTCTCAAAGTTTAGATAGACAGCATTTTAGAACCAGACTTGAAATACGTAACATTGAATTAAGCTAAATGTTTACAACTCAGTTCTACAACATAAACCACGTGGGAAAGATCTTTGTTCCCGAATCAAACTGCATACTTTTATGAAATTTTGTGGAGTATGAAATCTTCATAGCGTTGGTATACATGCATGATAGACGTAGACATACGAAAGATCACACTATTTTGTGCCACTGAACACCAGTATGTGCATCAAAGTTCCCGCCAAAACTCGGAGGATTGCTCTACTGGGTAGGTTCATACTGTAATACTGTGGTGTTGTTAATTGTTTGTGATTTGAAAATAACTACTCGAATCCTTGAGGTGAGGAACAAGAGTGAGGAATTTTAAAATTCTTTGGCTTCTGATGCAGCAAAACTCCAATTGGGATGTAAAAAATGCGTCATATTTCAAACCACTCAAACTGGAGCTTTATATGAACGAATAACAAAAAAATTAAAGTTATCGGTACATACAAACATGGTTTAATTCGAAAGATAATAGAAAAATGGGATTTTACAAAGCTAAAGTAGTGTTCGATGACCTTCGTAGGCGGTCCTGTTTAAGCACCAGCGAATATAGATGTAAAAAGAAGCGACTGATAACACAGTGACCGCTGACCAGACGCGCCAAACATTCAAATCTGGCTTCCGTTTGAACTTCGGTTTTGCGATTTCAAGTACGAATTGCTATTAGTGGAAAAATATTAAGGGATTGTGCCAATGAAAGGTCATTCATGATTGATCATAACATAATTAAGCGATAATTGTTTTCCCTTTTTAAACATCATTTTCGGTATTTTAATTTAAAAGCTTTCAGTCATAAAACTAATGCCTACCACTTGAAAGATTGTATTCAGCAATTTTTTCTTTGAAGTTCTGTTGAAATAGTTTAGTAATATTAGAGAAACCTTCTTTCGGCACTTTGAGAGGTAGTGATAAAGGTTCAAGAATCGAGATTTATGGTGAACACAGCAAATAGCTGTACGTATAAAAGATTATGAACCCTCAGAACAATCAGCACTAGACCTTTGAGAATAAACCAACTATTGTTTTAAACACGTTGACTACGTAGTGGTAGATATATGTACCACGCTATGTGTTCCTGATTCACATAGTGGTACAAATATGTACCACTACGAAGATCTCATGTGTTCGAGGAAAACATCAATTGAGAATATCGACGTTGCTATTTTCGCAATTATATCTATAGATAATTATCTGAAAAGGATAAAGTAATGAAAATTAAATTCCAATGTGAAAATAAATTGTATAACACATATCCTCCATATTTAGAGTTTGTATTTCTCTTTTATTTACGTCAATCCATGTTTTTCTGCAAAGCAGCTAATGCACAGGTGAGGGTTGCCCTCACATTGGACACAATAGGAAGAGACTTTTCGAGCTTTGTTGCGGGCAATTTATGCACTTTCATTCGTGTACCACGATGTGGCACAGGCAACTAGGTTACAGTCATAGACATAGTGGTACTGTAATAGACCACGGGAGAGTGTTATATATTTGGCACACTATGTATGTCAGTAAACACATTGGCCGTACATGACAAAATGTATCACATTTGTCCCACGGGTTTTATCATGCGTACATAATCAATAAACATACACGGAGCTGCTCACCTCCTCTTACACTCGTGGCACGAGCGACACTGATGCAATGGAAGAAACTTGGCATGGTCGCTGGTGAAAGTCCGGCGATTTAGCATACGTAGTCAACGTGTTAAACAACGCAAAATATGTTAATGAACTGTTATATGTTATTTGTTTATCACCAATTAATCCCCAAATTTTGTTCAGCAAATCGGAAAATAGAAGTTCTATGAACGACTCAACTTAGTAAGTAGCTTACAACTTTCTAATTTTAAGTATGTTAAAACAATGGATGGTGTCCAACACCGTGCTCGTATAGTTTGGGCTATTCAGACCTAATTAATTGTGAGTACTACAAATCTTGAATTTTATAGCAACGTAAAATATCCACTAACGGTCACGTCTCACACTTACCAAGCCTAGTGACGTATTCTTAACTTGGCATTGACAAAAATAAAAACGTTCTCCTCTGGAATAAGCGGGAAGGCGTACACGGACAGCGTTCGTTTCATACTTGCTGGGCCAATTTACCGGCCTGGTAATAGGAAGTCTCGTTATTCGGGTCGCCTTGAGATACGTTCTCTGGAATTTGGTCGAAAGAGCAAAAATGGTCATATTCGGCTGCATGCCAGATGGATGCTTTGCTTTGCAGACCAATGTCTGATGCGGTTTCATCCTCACCCATCCAAATGACTGTTTACCAAAGGGAAATTCTATCGTTGGCTCAATTCCGATAGACCCAGGACCTGCATCGATACAAGGTCGAAACGGCTCAGATGTGAGTATTGAATTGTGAAATGGCCATTTTCTCAATTGATGATCTAACCATTCCCAAAACACTGGTCGGTTCCACATGGAGGTCCGAAGACTGTATCGATTTTTACAAAACACGTCGACTTCATCAAAGTCCCAGTTTAGTTTAATTCGCCATATTTTGTATATTAATTGTTGCGGATCGCTGTAGAGGATATGTTCCAATCCATCGATTTGTGGAGCGTATTGCAACGTGTTGAACAAGTAATGTTTCCAATTATCCGGTGGCTCATGCATTTGTGGCAAAAAATATGCCAGCATCTCTGTGTGTAGCAAACGTGTCCCATTAGCCACGAGGTCCGTCTGATCACAATAGATTTCGATTGGCTGTGTTTGACAAATCACCAGCAAATCTGTTCCCATGGGAAAACAATGGCGTGTGCCATTATCTGTTTGCTCACGTGCAACAAGCTTCCATGAGTGATTTGTATAGAGTGCTACCTGAATTTTTGGTGGAACGATGCCAGTCATGACACAAAGTGGATGTGCCGATGCTTGTCTCAGCGAAATGTCCGGCTCAGATGATCCAGGACACTGGTACTTGATGAGGCATGAATAGAACCCAAAGTCACCGGATCGGAGTGCTACAGCGTTCAACTGGAACCCCGATCCCTCACGGACCGGGGGATAAGTGAAAATTCTCAATGGTTGCGTGAAACGATTGGTTCCGAACCACTTGCTTCCAGCGGGAAACGTGATGGAGATTAGGTTCTCTACATTTTCATTGCTGTGCCGAATTGGAGCTCGGAACCATTGGATTTGACTCAAGTGGCACAAGTCTTTTCGTTCGAGCACCACGTCTGGGCAAGTCATAGTTGTTGAATCTCCGGTTTTGGTTAGACCGGGAAGTATTGTGAAACTGATTTGGTTGTGTTCCTTGGGTTTTAGTGTGTTTTTGAACCGCTGAACTTGTGGTACACCCCATGGCCGTCTATTAGTTACCGGTTTCCGGAAGAGGAATGAAATTGAAGTGTTTCGTGACAGATTTGTACACCGTTCCCAATTTATGAATTTCGCCAGATCGTTAAAACCACCGGTTTCTTTTCTATAATCCTTGAATATTTTGTTAGACTCTTCGGAGCTGAGAGTACTGAGTGATGGAGTCGATGAAGAAAGAGGCAGTGAAAGCCGTTCGCTTCGTTTCGTGCTCCAATATGTCTTAGCAACCGAATCGAAATATCTTCGTCTTTCTCTTTCACGCGTCGCTCTCTCGAAATTTATCGGTGCCGTTTCTCTTCCACCCGAGCCGAAAAAGGAATTCTTTGAACCGAAGGCATAAGTGACGCGTATTGGTTCGAACTTTTGTTCAATTGATCCTCGAACCCAATCGCTGCCGACTAATCTGTTGTATCTCCCATAGGCCTGCTCCTGAGCAAAGTCCAACACAGTATGAGGCAATTTGAGCCACTCAGAGTAAACATCCGTGTTATGACTGGATTCCAAGTTTTGCTGGTCTCTGTCATCTCGGGGGACATTTTGATTTTTCATCATCCCGTCTGATCTCGGTCGCTCCCGGAAAATTTCCATCAATTTCCTCACGTTGCCATCGATTGGCTGGAATATTCGACCAATTCTGATGGTTCCATATGTGTTAACAACAATAAACTGCTTCTCCGAGCCAATGAAATTCATTTGAGGTGAAGTATTTGACGTTTGGTTGCGAGAAGCTGAGAAAGACGAACGAAATTCTCTGTTCGGCTCAATTTCTTCGTATCCATTAACCGGTGTCCTTCGTATGGCATATTGTTCTATAAAATTACGAGGTTTCGTCGGAGTTTGTCTAAGCTGTGCGCTTGCTTTCACCGGAAGAGTCCTGTATACGACTGAATATTGGTCAAGCATTTGGTTAGGATAATTGCTTGCATCAGTCAGCTCAAAACAATCTTCAATATGGTCAACGGACACCTGGGCTTCTGATTCGGGGCTCTTCTCGTCAACTTCTGCCGTTTTTAGACGTTCTAAATCATGAAAGCCTCTATCAACTAAAAAGTGTATTATCCTAGATGAAGTAAAAAGTTGTTTTCGACACTTGCACGTCACATCACAGCGATACACGTACGCGCCGTATCTGGGCAGTTTCCACAAATATAAAGCCTCGTTCTGGCTGACAGTGTTTTTATTTGCCCACTGGTATTCAAGAGCTAGCTGTGGGAGGGGTCCTGCAATCCAGACCCATTTGATCGATGCCGAATTGCAGGTCTCGATGACTTTACAGTAAATTGTCGAGTTTCGGGGATAAGTTTGATATGGTGGAGGGTTGAATGATATATTTCTGGGGGCTGTGCATGTCGTTGTAGGCCCACCTATCCGAATAACTCCACCACCACGTGCATCTTCATATTGACATTCTAATTCGGGTAGCTCGATCTCCGCCAACGGAGGCATCCTGTATTCCAATTCCCGAAGAATCAGACCTCGTTTTGCAGTGCCATCATAACGATTAGCACGTGCTTCTAGCATAGATAAACCACTCATATCGGTGAAGAAGAGATTTTCAACAAATCGATTTCCCGGATCTGTTGCCCAAACAACACACCGAATATGAATGGCGAAACCCATCGGGATCGCAGGTTTTCTTGTTCTGCGCCAACGCGGATCGTGAGCGGAGATTCTGTAAGCAGCGAGGATGCTCTTCGTGCGACCGATAACAATTGCTGAGTATAATGAAGATTGAATGAAGCGGTTCCGGTTTGATCTCGCGGTACAGTAGTATACAGCCGTGTCGAACTCCTGTGTGAAGAGAAATTCTCAAATGTTAACAGGCATATATAGAGACGAATATTCAGATTTACTTGCCGTGTATACATTTATTCAATCCTTAATGCGTTGACTAATTCCGATCGTTACATAGTCCCGTTCAAAATGAAACCTCTGTAAAGACTCTAGAAAACTAAACTTGGTGAATTCTGAGATGGATTATCAACAAAAACTATCATCAATACGCCACTTTATATGAACGCGGAAACAATACCAATGCTGGTTTCAAATCAAGTCATTTTGTAGTTAAATCCATCTCTATGTAGTGACTGTACGTTTACGGTCTATTCTTACTACTCTAGCTCCACGTTTATCCAGTATTCCAAATATCACATTCTAACTTAAATAAGGTTGGGCCTTATCCTCAACGCTTATTCACATTCTTATGATCTTTTCTCATTCTCGCTCCAAACTAATCAAAACTAGACATAAATGGAGATATTCATATTAAAGTACCGATTGTTAGCACTTCTTTTTGTCTCCTTACTGATGGTTCATGAAACTTTTTCTCAAGTAAAATTCCAGAGACACTCGTGTCCATGGTTGCCTTCCAAACGACGTCATCCCAAGAATTTGTTTGATGTGTAACTTGAATCTGTCCTTGTGAATAAAAGGATGCTATAGTACACATCTATGCAATATGTGTGAACTCATAATCGTGGATCCAGACAAAGTACTGCACAGTCATCGACTGACTAGACCTAGATAGATATAAGAATAGGAAACGAGATTGAGACCACCATGGATTTCCGCATGCAGCTCTTTATACCCGGGGACAAATGATGATAACGCTGTGCTAACCACGCAACACCATCTCACATCTCTGCAATCGATAGTTCTTGATTCTATGGTGCTGTGAACTTGTTTGCTTTTCTGCTGTTATTACTAAACTTGAATACGGTTTCCTCTTACGCATCACGACACACCCTAATGTACACCCTCTTTGCAGGGAAAATTATACGGATTCTCTCGAACGGCAATTATCATATCAGCCACTGATTCGCGACGCAAATTGTACTATTTTCAAAAGAATCCAGTTCTAAACGCAACCACCAGCAACTTGATTTAAGCAATAACACATTCAAATGAAAATCTCTCGAAGGGATTCAGTTACTTTCCCAAATAAACGCCCTTCGTTTGGACAAAGAACATTGTGTTTGTTCATCACTGGTCACGAGAAATTTGACTGCAGTCATATTATTGAAATGACACCTAAACTGATACGTTATAGCCGCAAGCATCCATGAATCCGAGAAAAATGTTTTGACGGTTGAATAGGATTCACTTGTATCAATGCATAGAACTTTTGCGGTAAGTAGCTTAAATTCTCGGCAATCGCTTGTGTTGTATGGATCATGAACTTCGAATGAAAACATAGTGGGAATCCTACCAAGTTTTCACTGGTTGTAAAATACATCAGCAAACTTTATCTTGGTGGAAAAGCAAGCGACATACGGTGAAAGGAGGTTTCATTCTGTATCATTTTACTTAGTAAATCCGTGACTCCGTCAGATGTACTAACGCGCGGGTCAACCGACGGAGATTTTCCGTAATCTCGCTGTATTTTGCGGAACATGAACTACAAGGGATTTATGGTTATTGACGGTTCCCGGTTCATAATAGAAACCGACTGGAAAGAAATGTAGCCAGTAGCACTTTAGCTTAGTTTATTCAGCAGTAATATGGCAGAGAAATAGTGACTTTGAAGAAGACTTAATAGACAGGGCATACTGTCTCGTGTTAAACGAGCATATTCACGAATGAAAAAGGTCACTACCAGCATGTGCACTATACTAATCGAACGACCGGACAGATGACGTAATTAACGAGAGTACCGGGTCAACATTTCCACCATTTCTAGCAAGAAGAGACAGTCCACGTCGAATGTGTGATATTACCAAAGATCCGGTTCATGGCAGCTCGGGCCGGTACATGTCGTACACAATTCTTTCCTTCGTTGAGAAATGGTATCAAATATAGATACACTAAAATGAAACATGTCAGTGCTTACCTATCCAATTTAAAGACTCGTGGTCCCCCAAACCTGAGCGCTAACGCCAAACCTTGCTTTCAACTTGATATCATTTACTATAAGTCACAACCTCTGAAACCAAGATCACTCTGCCGACATGAACGCAAGCATAGCGGATGCGTTGCTGTACTTTACTGCACCAAAGCAGATTATGTCCAGTTATAGAGGGTAAAAGCTTGGACATTCCTAACTATATCTAGCGTTAACAACTATTAGGATAGGAACCACCTGTGGGTTGGAATCGCATACCACTGGCAGTCATCTCTAGAATCGCATAACAGCTGCATGATAAAAAGAATTGATGCGTTCACCACTGGACGAAGATAAAACCTTTAAAATCTGATGATCCTTGTAATGCAATTTGACATAGCTACTTGATTTCAAAACTAACACGGTACTAACAAGTTTAAGTTTAAACTGAATCCGATAGTAACCTCAGAAAATAACTCTGCCGAAACAGATGATAAACCAGCGACGTTGTAATGTTATCTTATCATTGTAGAGTAAAATGCCGAGCAAATCAAATTGTATAGATCGTCTTAATTCACAAAGGTTTCAGATGATGGAAGCTGATTCTGAATGTGCTACTGCAAATGTGTTTATCATGCAACTTTGTGGAGAAGCCGTGGAATTGTTCGTCCACTTTAGACGTTTAATTGATTATTTAAATGAACATTAAAAGAAGCGTTTTACGTGCGACGTTTATTTGTTTTGTTTGAAATGACCTACAGGAGCGTGGTGTTATCTCGTCATACGTAGAAATCCTATAGCAAACAATAGATGTCACTAATCTTGTATTAAATCTTTCTGTGGATATTTCAACACAACGTGATGTCATATTACACTGTGTACGTTGCATGAATGATCCATGTGAAACTCATAAATCTGGTTCCTCTACATACTTCAATCGACGGTAAACTGAACTCATAAGAAAAGTTCTCAAAACCCGAGTTTGTGCAACGATAACTTTACCAACTTCCACGCCTGAATCGACGAATATGACCTTAATTACATTGGGAAAACTTGCTTATTGTTAACCGACGTTAGTAGGATAAACAATAAAATAATAATTGTATAAAACACCGCGATCTCTGTGGCCTAGTATATAAAGCAATCGATCAATGTCTGTTTAAATCAGACTTACCAGTGAATTAGAATGGCTCACGAAAAGTGACAGATTCCGATTATCAGAGTCAAACATCACACGAAATTTCTCAGTATCTTCTGTTATCCAAAATCCTAGCAACAGGGAATCTATCTGTCCTGCGGCATTATGTTCCCTTGGACGAAGCAAGGCTGTCAATAACGTAACATCGTACGATACAGTACGTTCTTTGACAAGTCTGTGAAGCGCCACGTAGATAAAGGGGTCATTCGGTAGCTTCGGAATAGTGCAAACGATGTGTAATGGTTTACCCGATTTAAAAATAGATATGTTCCTTGATATGTATCGGAACTCTTCATCTTCTTCGTCAGTTGTGGATATTGTGATGATCAAGCTGGCTTCAGCTGGTGGTAGCGTACATTTTGTGTGAACCGTGCCTGTGACCAGCCGTCCCGCGGCTTTGCTCAAGGGCTCGTATGACATCTGCATGAAGTATTCCAGGCGTGGGAGGTCTTGCAACAAATCCGATGGAATACATTTCTCTTCCTCCACAACTTTGGGTTTTATCCAATCACTGATGACAATGTAGGTTTCTAGTTGGCGTTCTAACAGCTTTGGATTTGCCGAGATCACTCTTATCTGTGCTCCGAAACTCATTGGATAGGAAACAATTTGGCAAAGCCAAGTTTGATTCATTTTGTCATAGTCAAATCGTAAAATTGATGGCGCCAATTGGAATTGAATTGTGTGTATTTTACTGAGCAGTCGTTTTTGGACAATCGCATTTTCTCCCATGTCCTTCATTACTGTATAAACTGCTTGGCAAAATACTCGGCCGCCAAGCGCATGAGGATCTAGATCATGAACAGTCAGTTGAATTTTGGACACAGTTGTTCCCGATTGTATACCTTCTGAAACAGAGCAATAGGTGGAATATTGACTAGTGAATTCCATTGTATTCTTCGGTCCAACGGTGCAATTCTCATCCTCCGTTGAAACGGCAAAGCAGTGATTTAATCTAGGAACAGCACACAATATAACAGAAAACCAGTAGCTCAAGAAATATAATTTCAAGGGGTAGTTTTGCACTGGCATTGAGAGTGTGCATTCAGCATCTAGACGTGTTGACTTCTTGTTAGCAATATTGTATTGTAAAACAATGGTCGGTGCTGTGGGACATGCTGAGTGTATTGCGGGAACAGGCACCGCGATACTGTGGACTACTTCGCCTGGAATTTCCGGTAGAACATGAAGCACCGGGTCCAACGGTTTCGGGATCAATTGAATGAGACACACTAAACTGCCAGGTCGGAATTTCTCTCCCAAGTCCCGCCATATTAGAGTGAATGTCGTGAATGAATCGTGAGGATCCAGGGCGGCCGTGCGTATGTCCAGAATGATCCATATGGTTTCATCTTGACCCGTATTGTACTGACGAAATAATAGCAAGGCTCTCATACCCTGGACAAAATAACGGATGCCACATTTCAGTTGCATCGCTTTCGCGGTGTGGCTTGGGCGTTCGGAAATGTATAGAACTGGCCTGGGTAGAAGTTGGTTGACCATTTTGAATGGGGAAGTCACGAAGCTTGTTGCATCAAATGCCTGAAAAGAAATGGATGGCGCGTTTTCCAAACTGAATGAATTAAAAGACTGGGTAAAAAAATTATAGGGCTTTGTGTTATATACAGAGCTACAGAATGTTTAGAATAATAAAGTCTTAGTTTTTGACGTGCATGCATAACATTGAACGCGTCAGATGAATGGCAATAAACTGAAAAAAATAAAAATGTAACAAGAACAAAAACCACTTACGGATCAACTACGATTTGCGCTTAGCTCGGCAGCGTATTTGAAATATGGACACTATTGGATGAACAATATTTCAAAGGCAGAATCCGCACCAATGATTAACTTTGATGTGCGAAGCCATTAGAAGTGAAACACCTAAACGTCGTTCCTCACTGTGCACTACTTTACGATGACAACGGTCTTTAAACAAAGTTATACTTGAATGCCACTGTTGCATAGGGTTCTTACAACAAACCACGATGTTGGAACACAGAATCAAATAGTCATTCATGGTCAAGTACTCAAGGCGCTTATGGATGACCAAAGTGATGTGTTACTCTCAGACTCCTGAAATTACACTCACTATCGGTTTCTGGCTGTTTGCCGGCCTCAGTGGGGAGACAGTATGATTAGGTTCAACGAACCTTGACAGTGTGAAATATGGAAACAAGTTTATACTCGGAATGCCACTGTTGCATAGGTCATAAGCAACAACCACGATGTTGAACACAGAATCACATAGTGATTGTGGTTCCAGCACTCAAGGTGCTTATGGCCGGATCACAGTGATGGTGTTTGCTCGAGGGATGTGAAGCAACACATCACTTTGGTCCACTGTCGCAGTTTGAACAAACTAACACACGGCAAGTATAACATCATATTTTGAGTAACACCTGAAAATAATTAACCAAACCCGTCGATTAAGGGTGCGCTAATCTTGATACCGGTAGCGAAATGTGCACAGCAATCTACAGTCAAGGAAGCAAATGATCAGTATATATTGGAGCCCCAGAAGGATAAACAATCCCTCAGCGTGTCCCTCGATCTGTTAATCTGTTATCTTTTATCGCGAAATGGCCAATTTCATTCCACGATGCCTCACCACATCGAGAATGCCAGGTTGCAAACAGCCCGCGGATTTTTCCAAACTCATGTGGTGCTAGAATGACCTATGATGTTTACATTCATTCATTCATTCAGTCAGTCCTCTCCGTGCCGGGTGGCACATGAGGCGAAGACAACTTCACGCCAGTGGTTCCGGTCTGTCGCTGCTTCCGTTGCCGTCTGCACCGTGAATCCTTGTGCATGTAGTTCGCGTTCCAACGTTCTGCGCCAAGTTTCTTGGGCCGTCCCTTTTTCGTTTACCTTGCGGATGCCAGTGCATGGCTACCTTCGTATGCGAACTGGGATCCATCCTGCAGACATGACCGAACCACGGATGTGTTGTCATCGTTTCCGTAGCAATGTAGGTTTTACGGGATAGGGTTGCTAGCCCTAAGCCCAACCCTCCTCCTTTCTCAGACGGGCTTGGGACCGTCCTTGGCAGAGTTTATGATGTTTACGGTAGCACAGAAAGCTTGTAATGGTTTCCTTAACTTTGAGCTCCTTACCAGTGCACTGTAATGATCCTCGAGTGTATGTTTAAAGAGTAATCAGTGCATTTTGATTACTTGATGTTGAGTTAACTTGGCCTAAGAGTATGGCACCGTAAATGCCACTATTAAAATAAAATTTGTCTTGATCTGGAGACACGGGACTTGAGATCATAAATATGCAGGCATTCATGTGAACTAAAGTTAAATAATCAGTCACACAGTACCAAGTGGAAAACTTTAGTGTTGTCAATTCTTACATCAATACGAAACGGAGCTAAACAGAGGTCGAGTAACGTTTGAAAGCAGGATTGCAACGTACATCATACACACACGCTGAACAGCATCAAACCACATGGTTACCTTACTTTTGCAATGTCTTCTCCGAGTCGTTGAAAACACAACACTTGCGTCAAATTGGTTGAATTACTGACACGCAACGTGCTGGAGACTCCGATCATCTGCTCCGGTCCTAAAAGCACAAATGTTTCATCGACCAACACCTTCAAACATGCCTCACTCAGCTGTTGAATCGTCGATGGTGGGTCGATTGACAACGGATACAATTGTGCTTCGGTAGTCAAACAAAGTGCTAGTTGTGTGATGAATTGTGGCTCCACTTTGCCGACGTTCGAGGCAATGCATGTGACAATTACGTCAACACCTTCGTACCATAACTCAGGGGGGATGGAAAATGTCATTTTGGGTGGATTTATTCGAAACAAAGGTCGGTTGTAAGAAGCTTGGCAAATGGTGTCATATAATTCCCATCGATATATTCGGCCGACGGGGCTTTGACAATTAATTTGACATGAGTAACAATCGGTAACACCTTGAAAATTTGGTAACAGATTGAGGACCTTTAATGGCCTCAATAATGTGGTTATATTTTTGTTAAACTCCTCGAATTGCGGGCTAGTCAACGGATGCGTGAACGCCAAGATGCTGCGAATTTGATTATGACGAAACAGCGTCAGTTCCTTTAATAATTCAACATCAATTTCCGTTTCAACGAAGTAATCCAATGTGATCCAGACCACAGGATTTTTGTTGAACCCTCTATCATAAAGATCATTGATAACCCGAAGTATATCCTTCAGGTTTATCCACGATGAAGCACAGGTGTATTGCGCAAATGGAGGTAACGGGCTAATGGAAGCGAACTCTCGCTCAAGGTCACTCCTCGTAACGGCTTTATAAAAGTCGGTAGATTGATAAGTCGAACGTTCTGCCGGATTTGTTCTACTTGTTTGGGTGATAAAACTGACTCGCGTATGGTCAGGAGAAATTGGTAAACCGTAGACAAGTTGTTGGACTAGTTTCAAAAAGAACAACCCGAAATATTGCATAGAAGGCTGAGGATTGGCTTGCAATGTACACGAGGACATTAATCGGGACACGGCAACAATTGCCAGATCCAAATGTCCATAATCCGTCGAACAAATCAGAATCGAGATATGCAGCAGCAACGAAAGTTCATGACGGACATTTTGCACCACATTGCTGGCCTCACACCGATAAATGTAACTCATCCCTTGGTATAAAGTGTCATTGGGCACTTTCAAAGTGGCACCGGACGTTAACAAGCCTTGGTTTGGTATGTCCACAAAGGTTTGAACTCTGTCGGTTTCGTTTAAATGAGTACCTATTCGTATTAATGTCCATTTGTACTCGAGACGAGGCATACCATGTCCGCCCACACATGTGAAAGTTGATCCCAAGGGGACTGGCTGATAACGATAATTTTTTGACAGGGTGTCCACATCTAATCGCCCATTGGCTGCTTCTTGAATAGTGAACATTTGAGAGCAAGTTGTGTTTATCGTGACCTCGTTCCCTAACTCTTCCACCGCGTCTCCCTCCAACGGATCCAGTTGATTGATGCAGGTCACTTGTAACACACCTGTGTATTCCTCCGCCGTGGGACTTTGAAGCTGATAAACTTTATGATTTTGACCATCCTCAACAGTTTCTCTAACCAACTGGGGTTTGTATCTCGGTGGCATATCATGAATGTTCTGTTCAATCTCATCCTGCATTTCATAATTCACATCTTGTTCCGATTTGTATAAAGCATGTAAGTCTGTACCATATGAACAAATCATAAATGCCGTCTGTTTCGACATCAAATAAGCCTGGCCGTCCATCAAACTTTGTCTCTTGGATACTTCAACTCTGCCAAATTGATCCAGCGTTAACTTACATTCCACGATGGCATCAGTCGGGAGGACATGTAGTCGTCGAGACTGCATACCAACGTACAAACTATCATTAACCACATTGCTACCTGCTGCACACATGTAATAACCAGAATCGTGCATTTCTGCGTTTTCCTTGATCAAGAAAAATCTCTCTAAATCCGGTTCCAACTGAATATTGAATTGTGGTTTCACTGGTTGCCAACGACCAGAAAGCCTTGTTTTGTAATAGCACTTAATCCCATTCTCTCCCATCCTATCAAGACGTCCTTGCATTGCAATAAGCTGGCCTTTGGCCACAGAGATGTTCCTTGTTATCCGAAGCCGCATTAGGCGAATGTCGTAAGAGTAACAAGGAGCGCTTTGGCTGGAAGCTGGAACTTCGTCCTGGGAAATCAACTCCAACCAGTTGCTGATATTACGACTAACAGCATGTGTGATTTCATCCTCAATTGTTCGATTGTCAGTGTCTCCAGCGAAGGTATTCACGACAGCCAACAGTAAGGCCACATGTTCTTGTTGAACGGTACATGTAAAGGCGTGTTTTATTAACGATTGTCCCAAAATGATGGATTTTGGTGGTGAACATTGGTCTGAGTGTAGAACCAAATTTTGCACGTAATAAGTGCGTTGAAACAACCAACCACGTGGTACACCAACATCAGCCGTAAATGTGACTTCGAGTACACCCTCGTGGATTTCCTTTACTGGTCCGCTTCTCAAAAACTGTATTTCCGTTATGGGATGTAGCGCTATATTGTCAAATCCCTTCTTCGGTATACCTCCATGTAAAGCTACCGTTTGTTGGGAGATCCTTGGAGACTTGTGTCGCATCACGATAATCGTTTGACGTTGTTTCAACATGATTACTATGTCCTTGTTATAATTACCATTAGCATCGAATAAAAAGGGATAGAGCATTCGGCATTGAACAAACCAAGTTTCCATTGATTGCGTAAAACCCGGTATCGAGATTTTAGCAAACGAATCGACCCACAGATAATCATCCTCTGGGTTTTCGCGCAAACCAGTAGTCACGTGTTGAACTATGATTTCCGATTGGCTGTTGTCAATCGACCCGTAGGTTATCACGTGACCAACGTTTGTGATGGCGGCTTTGGCGACCATGTGACTGCATCGGACATCAATCAATTGCCCCGGAGTGACGGATAAGTGATTGGCAGGACTGCATTTGGCTTGCGCGAGTTGAGTCGATCCAATGGGAAGAACTTGTAAATCCAGTGTGGAATTATCGGGTCGGATGTATAGCGTCCGCCTGCGGAACCCAACGGCACGTGAACAATTTGAGCAGTGTAAGATGGTGCAATAATATGTGCCAGAATCGGATAGACTTGCATTTGGTTTCTCCATCACGAAAGCTAGCCACTCCTGTTTGATTTTAATACGAAATCCTTTGAGAATTTTCAATGGTTCAATCATAAGCGAATGACCGTAGTAACATGAAATAACCTTCCACACGTAAGGATCCAACAAGCCGAACATTGTTATCGGTTCTCCAATGTTTACCACCTTTCGTTCATACACCGGAACAGGACAAAGCCGATAATCTCCACGGAAAGCATCAGGAAGTGTCAATGCCATTTGATCGTTCACAGAGACAAACCATGTTGCTATAATTTTTGCCGCATGGTCAAAAAATCGATCAATGAAATATCGCTCACCATACAATGAGTCTGGGTGATGAACCGCGTAAATCAAAATGCCCACTGTTTCCGGTAAAGCGAAGCACATGTATTCCACATGCTCCAGTTTAGCAGTGAGGTTGGAATCAATGGTCACTCGGGCCTCTCTGCTTTTCAGTCTACATGGATAGGACACAATACCTGTCGAGCGGTTATATAGGGCAATAGCCCCAACCCAACCAGCTGGGTCACCATAGTTAAAAGTAAAAGCCAGTTCGATTATTCCTTCCTCAATGTTCCACGAACGGTTTCGATAGTCGCTGGTAAAGTTTAACGCCTGGTAAGCTGTTGGGTCGAAAGATGCAAGCATTTGACTAACATAACTAATTGAAGATTGAATTGAACTGGATAAAATTGTTGGCCGTTTCCATGATCGCAGATTCAGCATTTTCGCAGACTGTAGGCTTTTTCTCGTACCGTTTGCATTCAAATCATTATTACTGCTCAGGATCCTGCTTAAATTTTGTTGCATGTTTAGGTGGCAAATGACTTGTAGATTGCCTTCCGTTAAGGGTGCAGTAGTGTGGTACATGGAGGTTACAAATAAATGGAGATTCTCTTGCCATTCTGTCTCGGACACCTGCTGTGGTTCCCAGTGAGAACTTGTCTCGTTCCCTTGATGTTCGATCCGTAACTGACTGGTAAACACGTTGTGTTGCATACCTAGAATTTCATATTTACAAACCACAAAGAATGACTGTCCATGATAGACAAACGGATTATTTTCGGAATCAAATTGATCAAACGTAAGATTTTCGTGTGTTTTGCTTGCTCGGACGCTGAACGCAATTTGTATATGAATACTGTTTGGAATAACGGTCAGAAATCGGGTGACCAAGGCTTGGGTCTGAGCGCAATCAACGCAAGTACTGTCCCAGCATTCGTAAAGTCCGGTATCACGCGTTCTTGCTCTAGGTTTGATCAATTCGAAGCTTCTAATGAGTCTGTTGATCTTCAAGAGAAACGATTGTCTGCCGTAAATGATCTGAGTCATCTGCTTCCGATGTGGTGGTTGAAAGAAGCAATTTGGAATGGAAACATCTGCCCCGTCGAAATGACCGTACATTACTATTGTATTGTATTGTGGGAGGTTTGCCCTCCAGCCAACATTGACGTGAATCAGTACATATTGAGCATAAGCTCCCGGTAACACATCAATTCCAGTCGGGGTCAACGTAGCATCCTCACTTGAATCTTGTAACCATTCTTTCATGGCACTAATGGTGGATTTGTAAAACATGGCTGTATTACTAGTCGGGCTGATCCTAGGGTCGAACTCTGTGAGTACCACGATTTGAACAGCTTTAACATCCAGAGTGAGTGAGCACGTGAACTCGTACCCTACCAAGCCCTTCCCTCTAGAATCGAGGAAGTAATCAGATTTTCGAATACTTTCATTCAGAGCGGAAACATTCAGTTCCCGATTGATGGATTGCAACTGACAGGAGCGTCGGCCAACGGTACGTGCTGTTTTATAAAAAACTGCCACATGTGATCTTCCTTCTGGTATGCCAAGTCCCGCAACATAATTGATTCGGAGTGCACCTTCCAGAACCGGTTGCTCCGGCGCACTTTCCAGGAATTGTTCCCTCGTGATTATTCGCGTATCCAAATGCTTCTTGAGTGCATCGGTGATTTGCTCCTTGCTAGTGTACAAATGACTTCCAAACAGAATGGGTTTAAGTTCGACTTGTATATTGATCAGTAAAGATGTTTGTAGACTCGCTTTCCCATAAGATGCATCACACGTGACGTTCATCGGGCCTGTGACATGACGCAGTTCGGGAGTGTCGATTCTGTAAACGCTTGTCCAAAGCTTGAGTGTGTCCTCGGTCCTGTGAGTCTGATGTGCCAACGTTATCTTCAGAGGGTGGATCGAATGATTGTCTGAATTCAACATGGACAAATGAGCCGCTTGCTTGGGTGCAACATTGAAACTCAAAGGCTGAACACATTCACAATAAACAAACAACGTCTGTTCACAGTAAACGAACGGTACATTGTACATATCGTACTGAGTGAAATTCGGCTTTGGAGGATCTACGAGTTCGTGATTTAAATACAGTCGCACAACAGATGCGTCTGGTCGAACGATGAGGTAACGTGGTAGGAAGCCGTACATGAATGTGACGCAGGCTGGACAATCGTTTTTTGCGACGATGGTAAAGTTGCACACGTACATACCAGTATCGTGAAATTCCGCTCCGGTCTTGATCAAATGAAAACCATACGTGTGTTTGATCATTGCAATTTGAAACCCGTCCTTCCGCGCTAACTGCGTGTAACTATCCCCTCTTAAATGGAAACATACTATGTTTTTCACATCGGTGTTGGATGTATATCCTAGCATTTGAATTCTAGTACCAATATCAACCGAGTCTTGCCAGTGCACAACCACACGTATTGCACGAAAGTCGCTCCATATATGTCTGTGCACGGAGGATGTAGGTTGAATTTGCGGAAGTTTTAACCACAATCTCAGTTTCTCTACGATCTCGCGATCAACAGAGGCTTTGACGTAGTCTGGATCGAGGGAGTTCAGCGCTTGATTCACAGTCCTGATTACCAGAGCGCTGGTTTCTGGGCGTAACACACACGCAAATGCTACATTCACAATGTGCTCGTTCGTGCCACTGAAATGCGCTTCATTCCTCACGTCAATCGGTATTTTGGAACCCATGAGGTTTGCAAAATCACTCACGTAACAGCTCTCCGTGATTAGGTCATCGCCCAATCGATAAACCGTCCACATGTCCACCCAACCTCGTGGGCTCCCAAGTTTTAACACCCATTTGCTTGTGAGCACGCGTTCCATACCTGTGATTTGAACGACCGGATTGTGAAAATCAGAAGCTTTCTTTGGTGCACGGTTCAATTTTCGGAACAGATTCTCTACCGCTGGATCCGTGCTCACAGTGTATTGATTATAGATTTTCGGTGCGATATAGATGTGAAACAAAATGTCTTTTGTTTGGATAAAATTGAATTTAATGTTGTTCTCACTGTTGACATCCTCTGGGGTGGATACGTTGAAAGTCCATTCACATTCTACCCGTAGACGCTTTCCGTAATCTTGCGTCGCGTAAAAGTTGATTACTTTTGTATACAATTGTCTACCACCGTAGGATTGCAAATGCAGGACATTACCTCCTTCGACCAACTGACCATTACCACCGAACGAGTCTACCTTTTTATAGAAATTTACCTCAGTTGTAACCTGGAACCATTGTGCATTGTGCATACGAGAGAGACAGTGTACAAATAATGGATACCGAACATATACAATCGGCATGTTGTTGGGTCCACAATCGCTATAGTTCCCCACCCAACGATCATGTTCCGTGAGACCGGAACTCGTTAAGAACATTTCCATTGTTGATGGATCAGGAATGATCAGCAATTTACGGTGCTTTATTTTCCACTCAGCGACGCAGTCAGAACAATTGAAACGTTGAGCAGTGCACGAATAATAAGCCGAATCATTGTAGGAAGCTCTAGACTTGGATAACGTGAATACGGGTGGAGTTCGGATGTTTGTTAGTGAAAACTTCTCCATCACCGGGACCATGGTATCGTTCAGGGAATACTGTGAGAAGCATTTGATCACATTCGTTTCATCGCCAAAGTAACCGAGCATTGAGATGGATTCGTTCACAGACAGCTTCCAGTTCCATTGCACTTGCACTGCTCCAACTCCATAGGTTACTAAGGCACCACGAGGTGTGACTTTTATCGTTTCCATGATTGAATGTGGGTGATTAATTGTGAATTCAAGCCATTTCTTCAAATTATTTACCGACTCTTGGTGGAGCGTATCGTTCGATATGCCGGATTTTGATGTGTAAATAAAGATGCGAACGCGAATGTTTCTTTCCTGAATGCGCATCGGAAATTTGTTTTGACGATTGATTTGCTGTGCATTCCGCTATATGCCGGATCATAGAGTACTTTTCCCGGTATGGTTGAAGGTGAATAATATTTCTGATGCATTATCGCGCACCATTCCACTTGAATCATCGTTTCGTCGTACATGAATAATGCGCCTCTGATCCAACCTGGAGGAACCCCATGCGACGCCGTCACATTCAGGTCATTCAATCCTTCAGCGATCGATAGTGTCCGTTCGTAAAATCGTTCTGGTGTCAACTTTACGGTTAGTAATTTACCTAGCCAATTCCTAATATTGTGATTGGTGGATGTACTGAGTCTTGTGAATAGGATCGGTTTCGCAATTGACTCCATGTTTAGCAACATACGTGCGCTTACGACACGATTCAAATCAACGCTCATGTCCTTTGAGGCCGTGTTCACTGCAACCAGAGTGACATTACAACGAACTTCCAAATCATATTTATCCGCATCCAAATGCGGTAACGTAATCCGGAACGGTTGTATAATCTGAGTTCCATTTGGATAAGCATTCATCTTTTTGTACAATTTATGATAGCTAAGTTGTGTGGTGGTTTGTGTAGAACGAGCGAATTGCTGATAGCTGAACGATATTCTAGGGCTATCGATGTACCACTTGGGATGAAAGTAGACACAATACGCGTAGACTGTAGCTCCAGGTTCAAATACCGGTTCAGCGATATTGGTCACGTCGATGGTTCCGATGTTTAGCTGATTTTCTGTTACCAGCACGTGTAAAAGTTGTTCGTCCGGAATAACGATCAATTGGCGAGGGGAGAAACAACGAGTGCTTCTACATCCGACACACGACCCTGAAATTTGGCACGTATAGATTCCTGCATGGCTCACGACTGCCTTTGTGTAACCAACGAATGATCCATTCACGGTAGCTTGTATCGTGCGCCAAAGCAACATTGGACTATCTGTTGTGTTTTGTTGATATATGATCAATTGTAAGTTGGGTGATTCGAAATTCCGCGCTAATATTCTCCATGGATGGTTTGCTTTGACCGTGCCATGCCAACCAATATTGAGTTTCACGATACTGAATGATCCACGCAGCCCAGGAATAACTGGCCAGCTCACAGCGGTACTGTTTCTAGGATTGTTCCAAAGGTAGTCCACGAAAAATGTCAATTCCTCGAAAAGATTCTGTTCATCTGCCTCTCCCAATATACCGTTTGTATCATCTTGATTGTAGATCAGGTGCAACAGCGCGACGTGTTCAATTTGAACGGTGCACTGATACGTGCTGTTAACGATGTTTCTCCCACCGGCTTTGCTGTAATTAGCATGGTGTACTACATCGCCGTTAATCGCTCGAATTTCCAAACGTCGTAGATCGTAGAGAATGCATTCCTCATATTTTAGTTGTTCACCATCGACGTAGAACAGCACAAGTTTGGTCTTGCCTTCTGGAACACCCAGACCGTCCACTCGGCTAAGTTGCATTGGACTTTCCTCGATCAAATGCGACGTAGCCGATCGATAAAAATCAATCGGTCTGATTGCGGGCCTAGGAGTTGATTCGCGACCCGAATTGCTGAATAATGCCGGTAACGTCGTGTATATGTAATCGAGAAACAATTGGGGACCAGCACTTATTGTGACAGATAAATTTCTAATCCACTGATACTGATCTAATGTTAATAATTCAGTAACATCTGTATCGATAGTGGTTAATAATGATTGATTTAGCTTACAGCCCACAATCAATGGACCTTTGACACCGAAAGCGTCGGGTGATGTGAGAGCGAATTGTCGAACTAGAACAGATCGTTCGATTTCGGTGAAATTCGTCATCTCGAATGGATTCAATGTGATGTCTACATTTTCAGTCTCATCACGCATGTGGTGTACAAGTATCAATTGTTTACCGATTGACTCCATCGCTGCCAAGTGTTCGAAGCATCGTACACAGATAACTTGCTCAGTTTTTATGTGTGTTCTATTGGATGCGGACTGCAGTGGTTCGTCTGATAGATCTGAGCAATTACCCATATAAATTGCCGAATAAATTGTATCATTCCTTGGTAAGACTCGTAAATACCTTATGTGAATGCCGGTGAGGGATGTACAGCCCGAACAACGAATAAAATCACATTTGAAGTAACCCGAATCAGAATAGCGTGCGGATCTGAGCATGACCTTCAGCACACCTCGATCAATGTCCACGGCATGGCTCAGCCTATTGGGCGGATCGATAAATAAATCTTGATCAATAGGGATGTGATAACACTTTACGGGATAGCTATCGTTAGACGCGTAGCCAAACATTATGCTGGTCTCGCCAGGGTAAATCGTTGCACGCCATTTGGTTTGTAGCCCCACGATTCGGAAACGATATCGGCTAAAGTCAAACGTGTGAGTGGATGCAGCTGCACGTGGGGAAATTCGCTGGAGGTAACTCAGGAGCTTCAGTTGGAATTCTTTCTCCATGTCCGCATGCGATGCAGTCCCATTTGAACAACAAAATCCAACGATAACCAGAGCTTTCGCGGATAGTGTGAACAGACACTCGTGAAAATGTCTGTAGAAGGTACCTCTTCTGTTCAATTTGTAGGTGGGAGTACTAATCAGAACGGAGTCTTCATCTGGATTCAATATTTCTGTACTTTTTGATTGGATGCACTTCAAGCATGTACTTTCATTATTCTTCATCACATTGACTATCCAAAAACGTATCCAATCGGTGCGATCATCTGCAACACTGGTATAATTAATGGTGTAGAAAGCTTCTTCAATTCTAATGGTTTTTAATTCGTTCGTTTGAATAAACATGATGTCTAGCGATTCCGTGCTTTTTAGTGCACCACTTAGCGAATCCGCTGAGGTCTTCACAGTCTCTGGTACGATGGTTGGAGGTCGTTTGATATGGGGCATGAATACTACCGTTCTTTCAATCGCTATATCACCCGTGATTTCCACATTATCCAACGAATCCCTTTCCAAATCGGCAATGGTTAATCTACAACTCACCCAAGTATAGTTCAATCCATCAATGAAATTTGGCTGCGATAAGCGGAAACTTAAATTGAGTCGCAGATAGTTCTCCGAACGTTTCTCGGATAATTCAAGATGGTCACTGTTCACCTCTATAATGTCTTCACCGTGGAATGTGTTTGCACGGTAGAACATGTTCAATGTCACGTTAGCTCGCATCCCGAGATAGTGATCGAAGCTACAATGAAACGGGTGGTTATCAAGGGCTATTCTAATCGGTTCCTCAGGACTACCGGATGCCAGATCATCATCATCAATGTCTTTGTAGAACTGAAAGGTTTTCGGTAACACCACAAGACGTCTCAGCTCGTCCGCAGTGGTGCCGTTGCAACTGGAACATCGTGCACAACTGTACAAGCCAGAATCTTCTCTCCTCGCATTGTTGATTTGTAATGCAAACACTTTACTTTCTAGAACATCAATTCGGTGAAACGAATCAGGAAAACTAGACCATTCATCCGTGTGGTTGATCGCATACTCGCATTTGACTTCCACAACGGCTTGATCACGAGAATACCAATACATCGACACGAAATCCCCTTCGTTCACTGTACCGGTCCATTGGACCTTCAAACGGGAGAAGTGAAATACCCCAAGGTTTGATTTGAAGACTTCTGGCACTTCAGGATTGGTATCTGATTCTTGGTTTAAAATTACTCCGAGTAGCTTTTCAATACTCTCCTTGGCAACCTTTGTGTCCACTGGCTCTGTTTTCGGATGTGATGCTGTGATTAGTATAAGTTGGAATCCACGTGCCAACGGACACTGAAATGCAGTTTTCTGTGCTATCAATCCGTAGGAATCTTTCACTTCTTCTGTGTTCAGTAAGTCTTCTTTCTTTAAATCAATTCCCTCCACGGTATAATTGATTTTGCATGGAACCACTTCAAACTGCTTGCTCGTGATATCTTTAACATACGCGACAACCGAGACCCAACCACTGTGTTTTTTGAGCAATGCAACAAAGGTACCGCTAACAAAGCCTTCACTCACCACGAGCGTATCCGTCACTTTTCGAGCCAAGGCCAGGTCTTCACTGAACCTAAAGGAACGCTCGATAAGCCTCTTAGTGAGTTGTGGGTTGTCTGTTCGTATCGAGGCTCTGATGATACGCGGTTCGTTGTGAGCAAGTGCATAGAAAAATTGACTATGTTCCACCTTGGCCAATCGTTCCGGGATAGGTTCGCGATGTAGAACGTCTTTGAAATTTTGACGATAATGATGAACACAATCGAACTGGCTAATTTTCACGCCACCCTCATCGTATTGAGGTTCAAGTTTATAGTCCGCGACAATAAGCACAAATTCTTTCAACTGTTGCGTAACGCGTTTAATCAAACTATGAGATATGTTCACCGATAAATTGTAATGCGCTTGTACACCGTCAAAGTTATCCAGTCCAAGAGAAAGATTATAAATGCATCGTACATATAGTGGCTGGGATTGTTCAAAATAATATCTACCCATCGCATCAACCTGTGGAGGACTAGGAGATCCTTGAATTCCATCTATCAGCGATGCACTCACCACCAAACTTACATCATGTGATCTAGGCAGAACAATCAATCGATAGTTTGATAACAACTCAAGGTCACCGGAACGGCACGTATATAAACCACTTCCGCCACGGTGAGTTTATCGATCAAAAGTTGATTATCCTTCATATCTGCTTGAATACGATCCGTTGACAGTTCGGGGTCATTTTTTTGAAAACGCTTGTAACAAGTGACTGGGTTCGATAGTTGGGTAAACTTGAAGTATTTCCTGTCCCCTTCTACAAAAATGGCTTGCCTTAAAACTCGTATTCCAGTTAACCGGATTGCAGGAGATTGATAACTCCGGGTCCATTCTAACGTGAAATCCATTTGCTGTTCCTCGATCCACTTGACCAAATAAATGCGTATTAAATTCTCCACGGCATTCACATCATCTCCTACACTGAGCAACATGGCAACCATATTAGTTTGTGGTGTGAATCGTACATTCCATTTGCGGATTCCTTGAGTGAAGTTTGGATGCCAAGCAATGCGTCGACTAAAATAAGTTGGTTCTATCTCGTCCCGATCGAATGGGATAAAACTTGCGGTTTGTTTAACGATTGACAGTTTGTTTTTGTAGATTTCTTTATGTAGAAGCCACACCAAATGCCTACTTTTGCGCACATGGAAGGACCACACATTAAAATGGTATTGACGGTTCTCATCGAGATCTACAACCTCCAATAAATCTTGCGAATTCAACGTATGTGTCTCGACCGATTGGGACCACCGTTCTGCAAACGGACTACCAGGAGCCACCATCCTGCCTGCCGGGAACTGCGGGCATAGAACATCTATCGTGCGATATGGATGTTGCGATAGATATGTGGCATTCTTGAAATTCTGCTCCACTGTAAACGTGATGAGGAGAAACATGAAGTTGTAATTGTCACGGATTATGCGTATATACAATTCACTTCTCTCTTCCGACTTGGCTACCCGATAAACACCGATATCACTGTTACAACCTTTTCCACTGTGAAAACGTAATATGAACTGTGCGCGGTCAAATGGAAGCTTTTGAATTTCATTCTCGCAGCATCCAGTACCGTAGAGAAATTCACAATCTAGTAACAAAGCTTGATCGGTTATTTTCCAAATTGACAACTGCTTGATATCCATTGAAGAAGCCAATTCTATGACGAGCTCTCGAGTAGCGTCTACACGATAGTGAACATCTTCCAATTGGTCAAAGTGATCATTGTATTGATCTAGGTTGGGATTATTTCCCATTGTGTTGCAACTTTCTTGTTCAATTGTTATTCTTGTGATTGAGCAAAGCAAGAAAGCTTGAAAATATCCCAACCAGTTGTGCATTACCGAATAGTTTTATAGATATGCGTGGGTTTAATTTTACCATTTAACTTGCGCCAGTTGATGATTATCGATTTTTCACGTGATTTATTTGAAATTAGAATGGCTAGGTTGAAGAGGCATGGGGCTAAAATGTGCTAAAGACGCTCAGACTTGCCAATTGTTTACAAACCTAGTTGTGTGATCAGGACTTCCTTTTAGTGTAGCTACATTTGTTTTTGAATGCGAATAATGCGTATGCGAGAAACGTTTAATGGGGAAATTTGAGGTTGCCAGTCGCATTCAAATCCGAAACAGCTTTGGTTTCGTCTACCAGCGGCATCAAGCGTTGTGATGGAAGTTGATGACATTTCAGGCTGTACGATTTTCAAAAATCCTCATGTTTCGGTTTTCATTCGAATATTTTTCTTCCCGAGGTGGAAAAATTCCTATATTTCAAAGTAAAGAAAGCACAGCATAGAAACGTAAAAAAAAGTTTAAAAACAAAAAGGTTACATGATAGTTGAAGAATTGAAAAGTGTGGAAAACTTAATTCTGAGCACGACCGATTGAAAGGCAGCGCTCTGTCTTAAAATAAGAAATTCGGAGTGAACAAAGTGCCTAGTTTTGACAAAAACGTTCCCTTTTTCGTCACATCACGCTCTACAGTAAAATCGTGAGAAAATAGAAATGGATATACATGTTGGCCAAGACAATGAGAGCTTAAGAACTAAGCATTTTTGGACACAAATTTGGAAAAAGATTTTGATTCAAATCGCATCAAGATTCAAAATTCAAGATTCAAAGATTTATCGTTAAAAAAGTTAATACTTTACAACACCAGAGGATTACGGTATGAATAAAACATGAAAATTACAATAGTATAAAAGCAATAGAGAATATCAAATGTATGGCTCACAAATGATGTTCGTTTGCAAGTGCAAGTCCAATTTCGCTTTAAAAATCGCCAAGCAAGGAAAGTCCACCACATTTTGGGGTAGGGAATTCCAAAGATATATAGCTCGTACGGCGAAAAAATGTCGCCCACAATCAATACGGGAACTTGGAACGTAAAGGGATAAGGTATGTCCGCGTGTTACTTTTCCATCACACAAATCAAGTAAGTGTGATAGATTTTATCGAAGAGAGCAATATCTTTTCGCAGCCAAGTAGCCCAGACCTCAACCGCATACTCCATCGTAGGGCGAAGGTAGACATTCATAATACTTGGTAACGTTACCTGAGAGAATCTTCCAAATATTCTTCGAATGATACCTAACAATCTGTTGGCCCGTCGATATATATATATATTCCGGCAGTGCACTGTGCTTTTCAGGTTACCGCTAATCCAGCTGTCCTCAAGATATTTCTGCCAACTATTCGTGACAAGTTGTGAGGAGCTGTGCAACACAACTGAGAACACGTCCTTATTATGTCTGTACTCACTGCAGATTCAGTCGTGGGTAAGAGAGAACCACAACCGTAACGGAACTAGTCTATTGACTGAATGAACGAATATCACAATGTCTGTACAGTAAAGAATAATCACATTATGCGTTCGCCAACAATATTAATTGATGAATGATCGAAAGAGCATTCACTGTCTATATTACTCGGTGGCCCTCTAATACCTATTGTGTCCACTTTGGGCGTATTTCACACCTTCAGATGAGCAGGTGGTTTTAGCTCCATAACCCTTTGCGGACTAGGAGAGTTCTGGACAGACAGGCCTTTAACAGTCGCATTTGTAAAGGTGACGTCTTGATTAAAAGAACACACTTCACGACTCACCGGCACATTTGCAGCAGCCGAGCGTTTGGGTTGAATGATCTGCGAAGATTCAGCGTTTATCTGACTGGTAATACCGTCAGTGGTTACGGATTTATCCAAACCTATACGGCCAAACTGAGAATTCTGAGCGGTGACCAGAGTCTCTACCGTTGCCTTCAACGATTGTATGAGGAGCTCTAAGCTCAGCATCCGATCATCCAGGTTACTTTGTTGGACACTTGTTCGAGCAGTTAAATCTGCGTTTGGTTTAGTTCGACAATTTTTGCACACGTAGCGTACACCAGGCATGTTTTCATCATTCAGGATCGATAACGCCTCCGGGGTCAATGATTTGTCACATTTTGCGTGGCATGAGTGGGAACAGTTGTGACACGTTACAGATTTGACCTCACCACTGACGACTTTCATGCAGACGACGCACGTTTCGCGAACATCAGATTGTTTCATGTTAGCGGGGACAAACAAAAGTACAAATCAGAGCACAAAAATCGATTCGGCTGCGGTTGGTTTGTGTGGTATTGTGTGAAGTTGACGGAAAGTGACGATTTGCTCACATTCCTCGCACTTACACACCATGCACGCATCTTACACCTTACTTTGTCCATCCATCATCGCTTGACCAGTAATCGCTACGTGATTCTGAGGTTGAACTGTGCGGTTCGTTATACGAGCCATATTAAACAGTAACTTCAAAGTCTAACTTTGTCTCTGCACGAGGCTTTTTCCAATAAATTGGCTGAACTGAGGGACTTGTGCACACATACACACACACATTTCCTTCCACCTTATTGGCGATAGTGAAAATTGGTTTCTACCATATATAAATAATTTCCAAACATCGATCCCAAACATAAGTCTGCCTCAAAAGGAACATACATGAAAAGGTCGTGGGCTGCTCTATATAATCAATAACTTCGATAGTGCATGAACTTTCTCGATCTGAAACTTGAATTATAGGAAATATCCTAATATCACCTTCAACTGGAGCCATAGCACGACGGTATCGTCCGTATAATCTACCGCCCTTCGGCTCTGACGGATGCTTAAATCGACACGTTTTTATTACGCCGGAGAAGCGCGAAGCTCCCGATCACTGCTCACTGTAAACCCCAGCCTTTCCTGTCTCTTTATTAGATCAGATTAACCATTCATCTTTCAAAATGCAAGATGCTACAAATTGGCACGTTGATTAAATGCACATGACAATTAGTGCACAATTTTGAGCTGGATCAATTACGAAAACAATCTTGGAATCTGAATATGCGGTATGACAAAGAATAACATGCAACGTAAGATCGTGTACAAGCGTGCCTCCAGACATGTGAGTATGTTGCGATGGATTTTTAAAATCTTGTAGCATGGAACTTTGCCCACGATAATCAAAACTTACATACTTCCAACCATGGAACACGCATCGCAAGCTTAGACCCCCTGGCTCAATAAAGATATTCTATTGCTTGGTGGAATATACCACAGTGCAGCCAAACTCTTTAATTGTTTTAATATGCTAAGGAAATTGAGAATCTAAATACCTGTTTACCATCATAAAATCTTGTATCTTAAATCCCCTACGTTGGTTTGGTAGTGATTTACCTCGCAATGTTGCGCGTCATTCAACTTGTGACCTTTTCTGGATTGTTAATCACAACCAATAGTGATTAACATTGGGTCCGGTATCCTAGAGATGTAGGGCGGCAATGTGATAGAAATTTGGACTGGAATGCCATTCTACTTAAGCTTAATCGCTACAACACCATGGTTCTATCAATGTAACTACTAAACCAGTGGGTTTCGTAACACTGTAGGCAAACGAATTTGCTAATTGGATTGCCGAGAGTGCTGTTTAAACCTCCAATTTCTTAACTTCCGTTCTAACGTGACACAGGTAAACACGTCAGTAAACACGTTTAGCTTTGCGAGAGTCTCAATAGTTGTATTCTTTCCTCTTACGTCAATTTCAGCTGAGCCTCTCCAGATTACTGCTTTACGATCGCGTAAATAGTACGGATAGCTCAAACATGCTGACTCACTTAGCACCACCACATTCCGCAACTCAACCTTCAACTCATTGAAAGCGGAGACACCATGAACTGACAACCAAGCAGTCTGCAATTGCAAACATGCCACACAACACAAACCGACTGCTCTAAGCCACGATACAGTCCAGGCTTTTGTTCACAGTTCATCGTGATTGGTGGGCGTTAAATGGAGCGCTCTTTGGGTGTACGGTGAACTGCGCAGCATCGAGCGAGATGTGAAAGTAATCTCGCTGTGTCAGTCCTAATTGAGCTGGTGGATGAGTGTTCGGCAGTCACTGTCTGCACACAGATGCACACTCGCGTGTGGGTGCGTTGTTGAGTAGACAGGCTGGTTGGTAGTTCACGTGGTTAATCACGTCGGATTTTATCAGGTTCACGTTCACAAACATTCATTCCACTTACGTCAAATTGATTGATTGTTCAAGTTTGAGGAATATAAACACTGCAATGTTCGTGTTACGGTACCACCCACACGAGCGATCGTGTAAGTTATTGTTTATCGTATTATAAACAGTTCACAGTGCTTCTAATCTGTTTAAAAATTATGATACAAATATTTTAGGAATAATATCGCATTTAACATTGAACATGCGTCTTTAAACCCTTATAATTCTCAGGTCTATTTGTTGAAGCGTAAGCGGTAGTATTGAAATCAAAGACACCTACACGTTTATCTTGCATACTTTGTATGTTATTGAAACAATGTCACTGTTCCTGATCAGAAATCAGGAATGAGAACTGAAAAATCTTATGATATAAAAGCTGCGAGTTCAACAATCACCATCGGATGACGAGACATATCGATGAATGGTAGAATAAACTTTCGAGAGTTGATAGGAACAGCCACAAGGCCCATGGTTTGACATATTTTCTCATCGAGCTTTAAATTGAAAACAGCAACCGATCCCGTTCGTATTGTTTTGTGTTGTTCAGGTGGTGTTTGTTGAGCTTATGTGACCATGTTGCAATACAAATAGCATATTTTGTGATTCCAAGTCATTATACGCTGTAGAACTTTGGATATCACAAGAAGTAAGGCGATAAGATGGTAGTTTGTAGGATCTGAACGTCTTCCACCCTTGTAGATAGGTAAAATTACCTCTGTCTTCCACACTGTTGGCCCCACTTCTTCGGTTAGAGAATGTTCAAACAATTCATTTAATGGTTCACACAGCTGCTGGTCATATGATTTCAATACAAGTGGTTTGATTCTGTCAACTTCAGGGGCATTCCTGGTGTTCATTCGACACAAATGTCGTTGTATAATCGCTGAATTGATCTCGATCTTAGCCACCTGTTGCGTCACAGTTGATGACCGTAATTCTTCAGTCGATCTAATCGGTTCCAACTGACTTGTGGCTAGAATTCGCGGGATGTTATAGAGTTAGTCTCCCATCAAGCTGGTAATCACACGTTTTAGCCGAATTCATATTTTGTCATCCAACGATCGCAAGATTTCTTCCGAAAAGGTGTTCCAAAACTACATGAACTGACATCCTTTTGATTTTCAGTAAATGCGTCCAATTAGAGGTGGCGGTTGAAGTGCTAATAAACACGCTTCCTGTTCTGATTAACAAACTTAGTCAGATGAATCTTTTGTGTAAAATCTGAGAGATTACTCAAAACCTACTTTTTCATATATTTTCACGATAATGACCACTCGATCTGCTTAGTGCCAAGGTACGAGTGCTGGTTACAGGGCTACTTAGTCACGTTCTCTTTTCCGACTATCACCCTTAGTCTGACGAAGATTCTCTGTTAGAATTGATATGTAACTAAGCATCTGCTCCAACCTCTCGCATACGAGTTATTTTTCTTTATTATAGCGAAACGGTCAGCAATAATTGTTTCGTTGCTTGACTTGTAATCACTTTTATGATCACCCTGTTTCGTGGTACGAACTCACGATATAACAGTGTCGTCAACAATTCGTATTTGCATGAAGTTCGATCGCACACATATCCCATCATGCTCCTCTCTTCAAAGTTTAGTTTGGTTTACCACTCATCAACAGTTCGAAAGCTGATTTATTTATAAGCGTCTTGACCACACAACCCACAATCATTGTGATTCTGTGCTTGTTCAAACCAAAAAGTGTTTTGAATGCGAAATTCTTTTTAACACCTAGATACTCTTTTCCGTTATCACTGAACACACAATGGTCTTCTCGATCTGTGAAGGGCAAACAATCAGAGACCGGTAGTTCGATAAGTTGCGAGCAGCAAATATAGAGCCAATTGCAATCACCTATAAAAAGTGATTTAACTTTGGATTCTGCAAAATAAAAGCACAGATTCATGAACATTTTACTGACATAATCTGTTAATTTCTTTTTTGAAGCATCATCACCACGAATGTTTGTAATGATTCGGTTAGCGCAGGTTATCGGTAACGTTTCGTTTCTGACACAGAAGCTTCGT